>JBBPBX010005244.1:44415-72867 GCA_038048925.1 Garcialebias charrua | reverse complement strand
TTCATAAACAATATTAGACATACAACCTTACCATCTACATTTTAAAATTGTGTAATAATATTATGATCACAGTTATATTAGTTGCAGTGCAAACCATAAAATAATCTTGACATAAATATGTTTTCCCCTTACTTACCTTGTTTCCAAAACCTGAATGGGAGTCTCCCCAAATTCACTTCTTCTCAGACCTTCCCCAAAGTCATCATCTCTGCATAAAAACATATAATGTAGTTCAAACAATAATCAGATATTCTTTTCAACACATTTATCACACAATGACAAATTTATCTAACATATCAAAGCATGTAGGATGATTTAAAAATGATGATTTAAATGATGATTTAAAAAATAGCATCAAACAGCCATCTTCCATCCTGTTCTGCTGCTAGAAGTAAAATTTGAACTTTTTATGCTCTCCTTTCATCCTGCTTCACTGCAGGCTCATGTCCGCAGCAGACAACAAACTCGTCCACCCCACCGCAAGTTTTACAGATTTTATTCCAAAAATTAATGATTTTTGAGGCCCTTTATACAGGTAAACGTCCAAAGAGGTTGACATGTATGCATCAACAACATATATTGTGTAGTACAACTAACAGACTTTTCGATTATGACCACCAAATGATCAGCAGACAATATGCTAATTGCTAGTTCTTGTGATCATGCCTATCTCACACAGACAGCGCAGTTACAGTACTTTCATCATATCTGCTTGCTGATCCACAATACAATAAGTTAGGATAACTAAATGTACGTATCAAAACAATACTGAGGTTGAATGAGTTAGCTGCTGCCATTAGCATCACGTCAGCTGTAGGCCGGAAAACGGTTTTAGCCTGTTGTAGATAATAACATGGCATTTGCGCTATCACATGATTGAAGCAAAGACACTTACTTTTCAAGCAGGAAAGTTGCTAACTCTGCATCGCTTGGCAATCCTTTGAGCACGAAGCTCTCGCCACCTCCGCCATCTTGAAACAGCTACTGTTTGAGACGGGAGCGTGCCCGGCTGCTGCGCGCAGCCGCTGGGAGAGGCGGGGGGAGGGCGGGGGAAGCTCGTTCATGAAAATAACTCTGTTTTTATTGGCTGGTCAAAAACGGCCCGCTCTGGTTTTTATAAATGCTATTTTAACCACCGGGAGACGCCAGAGGAATATAGTATTTCTCAAAGATTACCTGTTTACCATCACTCTGTCAAAAAATAGTGACAGAGAGAAGAAATATGTTTATAAAAAAAGCTACATACTGCAACTTTAAGGACTCGCAAGAGACGGGTTTCATGTTCCTCCAGGGTGTCTGAAAAGATGATCAAATCATCTATGAAAACAAGAACTTATTTAAGATGGAGACTCCCCATACACTTTTCCATTAAATGCTGGAATGTTGATGGTGCATTAGTTACTCCTTGGGGCATCCTGTTAAATTCCCAGAACCCAAGCGGGGTGACAAATGCAGTTTTAGCCTTATCTTCTTCGTGCATTTCTATTTGATAGTATCCTGACTTAAGGTCAAGCACGGAAAACCACTTGGATCCAGTAAGTGCAGAAAAGCTTTCTTCCAGATTGGGCAATGCGTAAGCGTCTTTTATTGTTTGTAGATTAAGTTTTCGATAATCAATGCAGAGCCTTATATCTCCATTCTTCTTCTTGACAACCACAATTGGAGATGAAAATGGGGACTCTGATTCCCTAATAACCCCAGCATGTAGAAGTTCCTGCAGATGCTTCCGGACAGCTTCTATATCTTGTGGGTGTATTGGTCTCGCTCGATGTTTAAAGGGTGTGTTATCATGGAGATTGATGTGATGTTCTCTCTGCCTGCCTGGAGGAAATAAAGGCATGGATGAATCAGAATTTTCTTCAATTAAACTGCTCGAAGACTGAGGCCATATTGATTGGCACCCCTCACCAGATACAAACATCAACTTTAACAACAATCTCCTTCTCTGGTCAAGACATCCCCCTCTCCACCTCTGTTACAAATCTTGGAATAAAAATGGACTCTCATCTTACATTTGAAAATCACATTAAGCATCTGTTTAAAACCTGCTTCTTCCATCTTCGAAACATCTCCAGACTTCGCCCATCTCTGACTTTTCCTGATGCTGAGAAACTCGTCCATGCCTTTGTCTCCTCCAGGCTCGACTACTGCAACTCCCTGTTTATTGGTATCCCTGGCAAAAACCTTCAGAAACTTCAATACATTCAAAACAGTGCAGCTAGGATTCTGTTGAGAGTTCGTAAATTTGAACATATTACACCCATTCTCCATAACCTCCATTGGCTTCCTGTCACCTACAGAATTCAATACAAAACTGCTCTCATTACCCATCAATGCTTGCACGGCACTTCACCTGACTATCTAAAGGACATTCTTGCACCATATTCATCCACCCGGTCTCTACGATCACAGAACAGTAATTTCCTTTATATTCCTCGGACCAAATTGAGGACCATGGGAGACCGAGCATTCTGTGTGGCTGCCCCCCGCCTGTGGAACTCCCTCCCTGATGACCTGAGAGCTCCACAGTCACTGGTTGACTTTAAAAGCAGCATAAAGACCTTTCTTTTTAAGCAAGCCTATTCTGCCTCCACATGATTTTATCTTTGATCTTAGCTGATATCATTATTGATTTTACTTGATTTTATTGATTTTACTTGTTTTATTTTATTTATTTTTTAAGCAAGCCTAATCTGCATCCACATGATTTTATCTTGATCTTAGTCGATATTATTATTGATTTTATTTGATTTTATCACTTGTTTTATTTTGATCTTTGCTTTATTACAATTTGTAGCACTTTGAGATTTTTATTAATGAAAAGTGCATTATAAATGGAATTCATTATTATTATTATTATTATTATGTTTTACACGGTTTGTATAACCAAAATCCAAATCATGGTGTGAAAATACTTCTGGTATGACATTCAGTTTTGCATTAATCCGTTCCTTCCACTCAGGAGGTAAAGGTGACTCTCCAAAATTGAATTTCAGGGGAGCAGCTGGTCTTTCCTGAGATTGATGAGGACTGGTCACATGGTGGTCCGATAGTATGCATTCATAGGCATCAAGTTCTGCAATGACTGACAAAGGTGGAATAAATATATCCTGCTCAGACTCATTGGTTATAACAACTGGAATCTTTCGAGGGGAATGAGCAGGTAAGGCAACCAAACAGCCACTTACACACAAACCACCCGGCAGGCCTGAATCCGGGTGTTGAATGATAGCGTACTGACTAGCTGGATCGGCAATCTTTGCTGAACCCTCAACCACAACTGTACTACCTGCAGGAATGGGCACAGGAGTTTTACTACAGAGATTGACAAGTCCAATGTTAACATTAGGACTTTGCTGATGTGTTAACTGAAGGGTCTGTAGCACAGCTCTGTAACCATAAGTACTAGGCTGAAAGGTGGGGTAATCACTACTACGAAACTGATCATAGAGGACTTCAAGTGTGTTCATACCAATTAAAACAGAAGTTGGAAATCCGGATCTAACATCTGGAACGACAAGTGCAAGTGTCTGAACTGTAAATTCACTTCCCAGAAATTCTGGTGGAAAGGTGAAGATTGTCTCAACATATCCTAGGTATGGGATACTCTGTCCTGCAGCACCTTCAACATGGAGAAGTTCATTAAGTGAGTGAACTGGCTGGTCAGAAAGATGTTCATTGTAAAACGATACAGGGATTGTAGTTACTTGAGATCCTGTATCAAGGAGACATGAACAAGTTTGTCCTGCAACATTAACTTTGGCTGTACACCGTGAACCAACCAACCCCTTTGGTAATTTATTCCTTGACTTTGGCTGTAACTCTGCACACTGGACTGGTTTCTTCTTGCGTGTGGGACAAGAATGATCCAACACAGTTCCTGTTTGTCCCTCAACCGGAACTGAAACTAGTTTAAATGTCCGGAAGGGTTTTGCTTTTGCCACTTCTGTGATCTACTGTTAAATTGTTTCCGTTTTGCACTCACTGCTTTGGGATTAGGGTCATTTTCACATTGTGTCTTAATATGACCATCTTCCCCACAATGAAAACAAAATCCCGGTTTCGCAGAAATGGATTTAACAGGTGCACTAGTTCTTTGTGTTTCATACGTCTTCTGAGCAAAATGGGGTGATCTATTTTGGGTAGCAGTTAAACTTGAAAGCTGCTTTTGTATAGATGTCAGTTGTTCGGAGAGCTGCTTAGTGAATGTAGTCAGAGCAGTACTCAGATTAGTTTCTTCCTCTGACTGTACCAAATGTGCATTACTTGATGCTTTCTGTCTTGTCGCACCCAGATGCTGCTTCATCCTCACAGTCTTTGCTGCTTCTCTATCCTCCTCTGTACGTAACAACAACAGAAACTCAGCAAATGAAGGTGGCTTACTCTTCTTCTGTTTAAGCTGAAGTTCAGTTATGAGATTATTATCCCAGCATCCTCGACAAAACTGGGTTAGCAAGCATTTATCCACATCTTTCACTGCTACTCCTCCCCTCCTCACTGCATGCTGTAAGGACACTTGCAAACGTTGCAAATAAGTAGATGGTTTTTCACCAGCATCTTGATAAGTGTCCATAAATTTTGCATGCAGTTCATCTCCATCCTGTACAGTTCCATAAGCTGAATCTAATTGTTGCATATATACCTCTGGCAATGTATCAGAGCTTAGATGTTTAATAATATCTGCAGCAGGAGGTAGCAAACTGTCACGGATCAATCTAGAGCGCTGTAAATCGGATATGGAAGGATCTTTTAGTACTATCTCAACCCCAGAGCACCATGTGTCAAAATCTGTCTCATGGGCTGGCCTAGGCACTTTCCCAGAGAAGGTCCTCAGTCTATGGGAAGGATGTGAGTGCAATGAACCATCTCCACTCCTGACGACGTGTTCCACCACATATCGTTGCACCTCAGGAGGATTAAGGTCACTAGCCGCCATGGGAATGCTGGGTTGCCGCACTGCAGAAGCCCCCTGGCTCCTTGCTGAAGGAAAAGGGTCAGACACTCCAGAAGGTGACTCAGATTGTTTCATTGGGACATCGCTTGTTTGTTGCTGTGAGTCTGCATTAGGTGTAACCACTGGAGAGCAAAGCTGAGCAATGGACTGATTTATTTGTGCCATCATCTCTTGAAGAACATTTGCGTATTCTTTCCCAGAACACTTTGCTATATTCTTAAGATCTGCCAAATATGCGATAAGGGCGAGATACACTCGAGCGTCCTCACGATACGCCAATACGCAGCGTACGTACGCCCCGTACGTAGCGTAGCCCCGCGTAGCCCCTCAGGGCAAGTACGCGCAAAGGTATTTTTTTACTACGCATACGCGATCCGCGTGCGCGATACGCGGTGTCTGATCTAAACTTCCCCGGCGCCGGACTGTTTTGTATGTTACACAAATGAAATAAATTCCTCTTTTTTATCGCTGATCGGGCCTTTTCTTTTGTTTTTTTGCCTAAAGTCAAGTAACCGCTTCTTCCTCTGTTCACTCGATGATTGAAATGAATGAATTCAGGTCCTACCTGGGTGCGCGATGTTTTATATATTCCCTGGTGGGCTGTGGTGGGCTGTGGGCTGCAGGAAAAGCACTCCGTGCTCAGCTGCTCATATTACAACAAGGAGAACGCGAGCGTTTGGAGCGAAAAACTAGCGGAAGTGACGATCGGAAGTGACGGTACGGAGGAAATGACGTTAGAATTTGGAGCGAAAACACGAGAATCTACGCGAGAACGAAAGCCGAGTGTAGCAGCGGCTCCGTATACGCGCGTATACGTCCGTATACGCGCGTATACGGAGTCTGCTTCAGTGTATCTCGGGCTTTAGTCTTCAAACCACCAACTTTGGATGCATAAACTGTGGACAGATTTTTTATATAAAATTTGTTACCCTCATCAGAAATGTGAGTGTATGGTAACAGTGGAGACATACGTACCAATGGCAAACCTGATGTGAATTCAACCACAAAACTGTCATGAAATTCAGACTCAGTGTCATTAATTTTAACATTCTGCTCTATGTCACCGTAATGCTCAAGAAAACTAATAACTTCCTCATACGGTGAAGAATCGACAGCTCCAACAACTAAGACTGCATTTGGAATTTTAATTCCCAGATCTTCAAAGACCTCCATAATGATAGATTATTATTGGAGAGACTGAATGTGAAACCATGAGCATTAATTACTGCAAAAACCAGCTCCTGGCTAGCTCGCCAAAATGTAACACCCAATGAGCTTTATACACTGGTAAGCAGGCTAAAATACAGAAGACTAGATTCATCTACTGGAGCTGGAGAACAGTAATTAATGACAGAGACTGAAGTAGTTTTTTGATGGTACCATGTATTATAATAAACAAGAAGCAATAACAAACATGTAAAATAAATAAACAAAAATAAACCAAACACCACAAAGTATGTACAAATTGCTGCAGCAGTTATTGTTCTTAGGTGCACTTAATACTGTTGCAAAAGAAAGAAATCAAAATCAATACAAGCTCTTTGTCAGAGAAAAATAAGGAAAAGTCCATCATCAGCTGTGCCAACAATCCAGGTCTTTGACACAACTAATTTTCCCTAAGTATGAGTTTTTAAAGTTTAGAGTGTTCATGGAGTTTTGAGTTTATATAAGTTCAAGCATGAAGAGATGTAGTTTGAAGAATCCAGTGTTGGAAGCTGTTTTTGTGAGGGCAAAGATAGTTAAGGAGATGGGCCTTAGGCTGTATTAGCCTCCTACCAGACCATGGGTAGAGTTCAGTTGTAGGCTGGGATTCTGTGCTCCCAGCTGTGCAGTTGGTTAGCTCGCCATCCACAAACCTCCAAGCTGATTGATGAGGTTTGAGGAAATCCAAGTTCATTCAAGTCCACCTGGCCAATTCCAAGATAATTTCAGACTTAGACTGATGAAACTTTCCTCTGTGTGTTTGTCGTCCGATCTGGTAGTATCCATCCACCTGCTTCCCTCAGCCATCTGATTGAGAGGAAGTCAGTGCAATTTCTACCTTTCCTCCATGGCTGCCATTGGTTAACACAATCACATGACCTGTGAGATGTGGAACTACTCTGTGAGCACATGACTCAAGTGGCACTCACAGACAGCAGAAAGTGGGACTTTAAAAAAACAAATAGGTTTAGGGGAAAGAAATATATATGTACTGTACATGTAGTTTTTACCCCGGGTTACATATTACTAGCTGATGTCTCTCTTAGTTAATCCTAGATGTTATTATTGTTTTTCTCTTGCATTTGTTGTTGGATGTAACTGGGACCCTGTGTACATAATCTCGTTTTCAACACATGTACTACATGCGGTGCAAATGACAATAAATTCTCTCTGACTCTGACTCTGACTCTCTGATCTCTGATCCTGGTAACGACTACTCCTTCTGGCCTACTGATACTGGATTATGGATTGACCTCTAGATTTTTGGGGGACCTCTGACTCCCCGTGCTTGGTCCCTGCTTCGTCTTTCGGGCCATGACCTTGGATTGCCCCACTGTCCATATTAATCACAGCGTTCCTCGGCAGCTGCGCTCTCACCATTCACAGTGACATCATCTCACCAAGCTCCGACATGTGTAGCTCACCTCGTCTGCCTGAGAAGGTTAGTGGCTGTTTCTCTGGTTACAAACAATCTTCCTGAAACATATGGTCCAGTAACTATAATATCTCTGCAGATTTGTTGCTGCAACTGGGCCCAGACTCCCACCAGCAGCTGCAAACCAATTACAGGTGGTCCCAGACTTACGAGCGAGTTCCGTTCCTACGAGGTGCTCGTAACACGAAATCTCGTATGTCGGAACCCGAAACATGTGTCGCTCGTACGTCCGGATTTTCGGTCGTAAGTCGGAAAATGTATGCTAGCGCTACTACGAACACCCGTTTTTCAACACAAACGTACATACTAGTTCATAAACATGCACAGAACTTTGTTTACAAACAGTTAGCTAACACACTTTCATCTAAAAACACATACCAGTGCTGTATTTTCTGTACAACTTTACTGTTCGTTAGTCAGCTCGTAAGTCCGGAACCTCGTAAGTCGATGTGCTCGTAAGTCGGGGACCACCTGTAACTGTTTAAACCTTTCTTGTCATATGGCTGAGTTATCAAATCCAAAAACCTGATCCTTGTCATAAAATACTACTTTTTGTGCAACTTTTAAGACTGGTTAAATTCCTTATACTGTACTTAAGGTAAAGTTCCTATTTGATAGTTGTTGTTTTAGTTTACCGGTAGTTTAATTTTTGTTTAAAAATAAAAAACTAATCCTGTGTTGCTTCAGACATTAATTTCTGCTGTCAAATGTCACGCTGATGCTGAGGCACTTAATGGTGCTTCTCTGAGCTACTAGGACTCCCCTTCAATACATTTCCAGATATTGTTGTGCACAGCGGGCTCATGGATTATTAAAGGGACCACAGTGTTTTACCAAAAGTTTAGCCAAGACTGGTCGGTTGCCAAACCAAATTAAAACCATGTGAGTGGAAGATTACAAAGAGATCAACAAATGTTATTTGTTGAACCAAACCAGCACCACATGGCTGGAAGGTTACAAAATGCATGTTTCTCTGATGATCAAGAAGTACTTGAAGGCACACAAAAAAACAAGACATTTTTGTTTATTGGCATATTTTTTTACAGAAAACAAACCTTTAACAACACTCTTGTATTCTGAGATCAGATGTGGTAACATTAAAGTCTAAAATACAGATAATTTAATCCCACAGCTTGATCCAAACTGTGAGGGAAGCTGAGTCAAATCCAGCCGATCTAATAACCTGGCACAAATCACACAAAAATGCCTTCAATTTTAAACAAATGCATGTCAAGGTGAGCACTAGTGCGAGAACATCACAAGCTGTTATCTGGTTGCAATGCCTTAATGTTTTACAGGTTTATTTGTGTGTTACATACTGTAGCTGCCCATTTTAGTATATTGGAATACATTTGAACTGTTGATTTACAATCAAGATATTCAATTACAAACCCTCTTGCCATTGCACCACTCAAATCACAGCATTCAGTAGGTGAGAGCACAAACCAAGTGTTTTGCAGCAGCTGATCCGTGATGCTGTAAAACTGAGTACTAAATATTTCCACATACTGTAGTATGTAGTCATCCCTGAGGCAAGTTTTAACTTTCTGTTTCTCTAAATAGTAACAGGGGCAAACTTAACTGCATACAGGTGGGTTTGTTCACAAGTACTGAGCTGGCAGGTGTGTTTGCTGTCACAGTGTTGATATTAACTAATACAGTATTACAGGGCAGGTAAAACAGGCGTGCAGGATGCCTGAGCTGAGAAGAGAGGAAAAAGGCAATGCTTCAGACCAGGATATGAGAGTACAACTCTGCAGCTTTAACACATACAATAAAGTGCACATTTATACAGGGATGGAGTCAATACACAAATATTAGCCCCACAGATAGAAACCCACTTATATGACTGTTACACAGAATAACAACTTACAAATTTGTATTAAGTTCCTAAAACACATTACAGATGTGAAATTTGGGCTATTTCTCCAAAATGAAAAATAAAATAAAAAAATCCCAAGTTCAAATATGTTTTTTTTTTTTAAATCAAATGCAGATTAATACAAGGTCAACAGAACAATTAAATGCTCAGGATGAGAAGAACCAATTTGACTCACTAAAACAACAAAGATCAAACAAAAATATATATAAATAAATAATATATATAAATTATAGAAAGGAAAATAAGTGAGATTAAAACATTTCTGCATTTCTACTTGCAAGAGGCTTTGTTTTCATTCTCCAGATCAATACAGTGTTAAGAAATGTAAAACACCACCAGTGACATTTAGAATATAAAATTATTAATGTTTGATCATTTTTTATGAGCAAATTAAAATAAATGTAGCCATCAGAGTCCAATACTGTACAATAACCTGCGCTGGAAACCTAACTCCAAACAAACAAACAAAGAAAAAAACAAACTCACCAGTTGCCACTTTTAGAATAAACAGTCAGCTGAAGGCTTTTATCACCTCCTTTTATTGCTGCTGTTTTTATTTTCACTGATTTATTGTACCTGTTTTTATCTTTTCTGTCCTGTTAAGCACCTTGGTCAATGCAAGGCATTGTAGGAAGGTGCTATACAAATAAAGTTTATTATTATTATTATTATTATTATATTATTATTATTATTATTATTATTACTGTGATTATGTTATTTCAACAACCTAGTAAACAAAACAACTTGATATTATATATGAATGTTATAATATAATGTGATACGATAAATAAGACTGACTTATCTAATAAGTATTAGACATATGATTATTTTATTATTAACCTTGTGGGGCCCACTAAACACAGGGATAACAGTTAAATTTGTGCTTTTTATCTGTAGAACTGTCATGGTCTGTCTGTTTGTGCTTAATTCAGCTTTCTGTTTTGTTCAGTCTTTTGTGCTTGATCTAGTCTTCATGTTTATGTTTAATTCAGCTTCTTGTGTTCTGTCTGTTTGTGCTTAATTCAGCTTTCTGTTTTGTTTCAGTCTTTTGTGTTTAATATAGTCTTCATGTTTTAATTCAGGTTATTGTGTTCTGTCTGCTTGTGTTTAGTTCAGCTCTGTGTTTCTGCCCCTGTCTCACCTGTGTCTAGTTGTAATCATCACAGGTGGATGTCATGTGTAATCAGTGTGTCTGTGTATAAATTCAGCTCCTCTCAGTCTTGTCATTGTCTCGGGTTTGTCCTCCCATGGTGTCATGTTCTGCTCTCCCTCCGTGTTTCCCCTGAGTGTTCAGTAAGTACCTATTCAGTTTAGTTTAGTTTAGTTTAGTTTAATCCAGTTTAGTTTAGTTTTATAGTTCTTGCTACCCTGCCAGCCTTTGTTTATTTTTATTTTTTATTGTAAATAAACACTTTAAATTTTTCCCTGAGTGTTCATCCATCCTTCTCCTGCATTTGGGTTCTACACTTCCTTCGACCTAACAAGAACAAGAGAGTTTGCAGGCTGTCATGAGACAGACATCATTATTTAACCTTGCATTATTAGCTTGGGTCATGGGCACAAAAGAAAATCTTCCATGGCCCATTTTTATCTGTATAAATAATTAATAATTCAATGTTAATAGGAGCTAGTTACTTGCAAGGGGCTTTGTTTTCATTCTCCAGATCAATACAGTGTTAAGAAATAGTATAACACCACCAGTGACATTTATTTAGTATATAAAATTATTAATATTTGATAAATTTTATAAGCAAATTTAAATAAATGTAGCCATCAGAGTCCAATACAATAATAATAATAATTCTGTAATAATAATAATAATGAATTCAATTTATAATGCACTTTTCACACATCCCAAAGTGCTATAAAGTGCAACAAAAGCAAAAATCAAATAAAGTGATAAAATCAAGTAAAATCAATAAAATATCAACTAAGATCAAAGACAAAATCATGTGGAGGCAGAATAGGCCTGCTTAAAAAATAAAAAAATAAAACAAGTGGTAAAATCAATAATAATATCAACCAAGATCAAAGATAGAATCATGTTGAGGCAGAATAGGCTTGCTTGAAAAGAAAAGTATTTAAGCCGTTTTTAAAGTCAACCAGTGACTGTGGAGCTCTCAGGTAGTGGGAGTTCCATAGGCGGGGGGCAGCCACACAGAATGCCCGGTCTCCATGGTCCTTAATTTGGTTCGTGGAATGTGAAGTAGATTACTGTTCTGTGATCGTAGAGACCGGGTGGATGAATATGGTGCAAGAATGTCCTTTAGATAGTCAGGTGAAGTTCCGTGTAAGCATTGGTGTGTAATGAGAGCAGTTTTGTACTGAATTCTGTAGGTGACAGGAAGCCAATGGAGGTTATGGAGAATGGGTGTAATATGTTCAAATTTACGAGCTCTCAATAAAATCCTTGCTGCACTGTTTTGAATATATTGAAGCTTCTGAAGATTTTTGCCAGGGATTCCAATAAACAGGGAGTTGCAGTAGTCGAGCCTGGAGGAGACAAAGGCATGGACGAGTTTCTCAGCATCAGAAAAAGTTAGAGATGGGCGAAGTCTGGAGATGTTTCGAAGATGGAAGAAGCAGGTTTTAAACAGATGCTTAATGTGATTTTCAAATGTAAGATGAGAGTCCATTTTTATTCCAAGATTTGTAACAGAGGTGGAGAGGGGGATGTCTTGACCAGAGAAGGAGATTGTTGTTAAAGTTGATGTTTGTATCTGGTGAGGGGTGCCAATCATTATGGCCTCAGTCTTGGAGCAGTTTAATTGAAGAAAGTTCTGATTCATCCATGCCCTTATTTCCTCCAGGCAGGTAGAGAGGGCAGTGAGTGAAGATGGAGATGGGGATGATGAGGATGCTCCAGTCCTGATGTAAAGCTGTGTATCGTCGGCATAGCAGTGAAAAGAAATGTTGAACTGATTAATAATTTGACCTAAAGGCAGCATGTAAAGGGAAAACAGCAGGGGCCCCAGAACTGACCCTTGAGGGACACCACAGGAGACACCGACTGTCTGGGAAGTGGCATTGCCAAGACTAACACATTCCAGCCTATTGGAGAGGAAAGATTTGAACCAGTCCAGGACAGTGTCACAGAGACCGACCTCCACATGAAGACGGTGGAGGAGGATACTATGGTCCACAGTGTCGAAGGCTGCAGTGAGGTCAAGGAGGACAAGGATGGAGGGAGAACCAGTGTCAGCAGCCATGAGGACATCATTGGTAACTCTCAGCAGTGCAGTCTCAGTACTGTGAGCTACTCTGAATCCAGACTGGAACTTCTCATACAGAGAGTAAGAAAAAACAATAACCAGGCGGCTAGCGCTAGCATGCTAACAAGCAAACAAAGAAAAACAACTCACCACTTCCCACTTGCAGTCAGCTGAAGGCTTTTTTCACAGAGCCATCTAATATCTGAGAGGCATATCAGTCAGAAATGCAAATAGATATTAGATAAAGGGCTTTCAAAGATTTAAAACTTACCTGAGAAAGCCTGCTTGAGTCACTGCACGGCTCTGTAATCCCAGACAAAAAAAAAAGACCAGACCGGAAGTACATTGTTCTGTACGTACAGCTCAAGTTGGACTCTTCAGGGCATAGAAAACCGCACCCTGAAGAGTCCCATTGTATTGTAAGGTCGTGGCATAAGTATGCATGCGCCAGTTATAATTAGAGTCAATGGATAAGATAAGAGCGCCCCCAAACCGGAAATACGTCATCAATCAGAAAACGTTTTTTTGAAACAAACAATACAACTCATAATTTTTCATAAACTATTTATTCTTCACAACTAAAAACATATATGCATATATTTCGAAATATTATTATGTTATTATTTCATTTTTATTAATTTTTAAAAAAGTATTCAATGTAAAATGGTCCAGAACTTCCAGTGGAGCGGCGCCCTGGCACCCTCTATTGGCCGGCCGCCCCTGTTGAAAAGTCTGATAGCCACAGGGAGGAAGGACTTCCTGTGGCGTTCTGTGGAGCACCTCGGTGGTCTCAGTCTATGACTGAAGGTGCTGTGGTAAGAGTCCAGTGTGTCATGCAGGGGGAGTGACGTGTTGTTCAGGATCTGGAGCAGTTTCCTCAGCATCTTCTGCTCAGACACCTCTGTCAGAGACTGCAGGTCCACTCCCAGACCTGAGCCAGCTCTCTTGATGAGTTCATCAAGACTGTTGGCATTAGCCTTCTTCACCCTGCTGCCGCAGCACACCACAACATAGTAGAAGACACTGGAGATCGCCGAGTGGTAAAACATCTGCAGCATGGTTCTGCAGACATTACAGGACCTGAGTCTCCTCAGAAGAAAAAGGCAACCCTGCCATTTCTTGTAGAGGGCATTAGTGTTAGCTGTCCAGTCCAGTTTATTGTCTAAGTGGACCCCCAGGTACTTGTAGCAGTCCACAGTGAAACGTAATGATGATAGGTAATGAAGGCCTGAGAGCACATGCTGTAACTGCACTGATGACGTGACATTTGGGAGGAGATATAAGAATGCAGCAGACCAAGATGTGATTTATAGATGAAAATGAACCATTGTGGGAACCTAGACGTAGATAATGATAACCAACTGACCAATGAGTACAGGGTGCAGTGATGAGTATGGTATAGTTACAATATATACCAAATACATTAAAACTGTCAGACTTCTAAATGGGTTCTTCTTCCATAGTTGACAGTTTTAGTCAAGTTGGCTCTTTCTGTAGAGAAACAAAGCATGCCATTCACAAATGTAGCGAACAACAATTTTATTTGAAAGGACACATTAACCACCATGTGAGAAAATAAATTCAGTTCATTTTTCTTTTTTTTTATTGATCTTTATGACTTTGCAATGAATAGCTTTAACCCATACAAACAGATCTGAAATGAATTTTAGCATGCATGTGAGAAACTTTTCTAATCTGTCTATTGGCTCTTCAGCTAATAGTTTTCACTATGTGTTGAACCTCTGTCTCACTCTTTGTGTTCTTGGCTGATTTCTGTACAAACCATTTGGTGTTTCAGAGCTGAACTGGCCAAATGGTTTACACAGCCAGACACAAAGGCTTAAGATTGGGGATTTGTCAGTTTTATTGCTTTAGCCAGTCAGATATTTGGCATGTGTTGTCATGGGAAAAATCTCTGAGCAGTTGTTTTTTTCCCAAAGTTTGAAACAATATTATTATTGTGTTGTCTAAAATTCAAAAGGATTACGTTTTTTTTTGGGCTGCTATTCATAATCTCTAAACGCTTGATACTGAAAACTAAGGTTTTCTTCCAATAAAAATACACCACACATGCATGACACTTAAAAAAAATCTGTCTTGCACTCTTTCCCACACAGGCCCACACACACCGTTGTTTCTCAGTCATGTCTTGCTGTTGTTTGACTTGCTCTGTGACCTCTGACCCTGACTTGGCTGAGCTGCATGGACTCTTGGCCCTGCTGCTGCTCCAACTGGTCCATCTCCAACACCACTCTGCTGGACTCCAGTCTGCACATGTGCAGCGCCATCACACATGGGTATTTGTTACCACTGTTGTCTTGTACTTCCTCTCAACAAAACTCTGACTGTGCTCACAAAGCTCCTGATTTGCAACCTTTTAGCTGACCTTGTGATATAATCTACTTCCTGTTTTTGCAAACCCTGAACAGTTTATTGTTTTTGCCTTTAATATGGTTGTTGTTCCCATTGAAGTCAAACATTTTATTATTTGAAATTCTGTTCATGACAGTTGTATACATAAGAAGATATACTGCATAATTAACCTAGGTTGCAACATAAACACCACGTTTATATAGTTTAACTGGATACTTTATTTCAGAATTTTTAATGATGTACTGTAGTATAGTATGTTATGTTGTGGTATGGTATGGTATTATATGGTATGGTATGGTATGGTATGGTGTGGTGTGCTATAGTATAGTATCTTATAGCATAGTATAGTACTTTGTATAGTATAGTGCAGTATATTATAGTATAGTATAGTATGGTGCGGTATACTGTAGTATAGTATAGTATGGTGTGGTGTGCTATACATGTAGTATAGTACGGTGTGGTATAGTATAGTACGGTGCGGTATAGTATAGTATAGTATGGTGCGGTATAGTATAGTATAACTATGGTAAGATTAAAAAAATTAATGCACCCTTGTTTTACAAATGGTTTGCACGTCAAGTGTAAAACCCTGGCACATCTATCCGTCCATTAGCTTTTACACACTTCTTCCTTTACGGGTTACGACCGTCACTGGTGCCAATGTCCAGTAGTCATTGTGTGAGAGGTGGTGTACACCCTGGACAGGTCTCCAGTCCATCACAGAGACACATAGAGACACACGAGACAAACAACCATTCACTCTCTCACACGGGACAATTTAGAGTCACCAATCAGTCTAACATGCTTTTTTTCCTCATTTACCCTTTATTTATCCAGGTAGTCTCATTGAGCCACGATAACTCATTTTCAAGAGAAATCTGTTGTTGGGGAACAAGTGGTGGGGGCTAAGGGCCTTGCTCGGAGGCCCAGGGTGGGGCGAGTGAGGGGGGAGGCCGGTGCGGGTGTTTCACCTTTTTCCTGCCCACATTTTTTGATGTTGTCAGTACTGGGGCTTGATCCCGCGATCTTCCGATCATAGGCCCACCGTCTCTAACCTCTGCTCAACCACTCCCCCAATGTTTTTGGTCTGTGGGAGGAAACTGGAGAAAACCTGGGGAATTTTAGAAAAATTAAGATTTCATAGTACTGTACTGTATAATCAAAAGTTAATATACAGCACACTCAGACAACTGTGGCAACAACTTATTTGAGTGTTTCTACATGTACAGGAGAGAGCCAGGTCACCTACATTTTTCATTTAAACAACTATTTTTGGTCATACCATTGCAAAATTGTTCAAAAGAACAGATAGTTAATACATAAATATATATTAAAAACATGCTTTAAACTAGGGGCAGCATGGTGGCGCAGTTGGTATAGAGCAGCTGCCTCTCAGCAAGCAGGTTGCCTCAGTTCAAACCCAGCCCAGGACCTTGGGTGGAGTTTGCATGTTCTCTCCGTGCATGCATGGGTTTTCCCCGGGTACTCTGGTTTCCTCCCACAGACCAAAAACATGCATGTTAGGCTGATTGGTAACTCTAAATCACATGTGTTAAACTCAAGGCCCGGGGGCCATATGCGGCCCTTGGGGACATCTTATCTGACCCCCAAGATGATATGTTAAATATAAAACACTTCTATCACTTGACATTTTTTCAGTAATCTTTGATTATGATGTCCAAAGTGCAGCAGGGAACGTCAAACGAGACCAACCAAACTCTTGCTGAGGAACCTACAACCAAGAAAAGATGTTGGGTATTTAACTTGATTTAATGTAGATTCTGAAATTGGCCCTTAATTTGAAAAAGGTTTTAATTTTGGCCTCCTCTTGTAAGTGAGTTTCACACCCCTGCTCTAAACTGTCTCTAGGTGTGAGTGAGAGAGTGAATGGTTGTTTGTCTCATTTGTCTCTGTGTGTCCCTGTGATGGACAGGAGACCTGTCCAGGGTGTTCACTGTCTCTCGCACAGTGATGGTAAATGGTAAATGGAGCTTACTTATATAGCACTTTCCAGCCCCTTTTGAGAGGTCCCAAAGCACTTCACAGTACCAACCATCCACCCATTCATACACACATTCAAAGGTGGGCGGATGAACGCTAGAGAGCGCTAAAGCGCTATTCCGCTTACAGTGGACCTAAACTTTTTGTCAGCGTTTTTGTGAATTGACTAACTTTTATAATTCATAAGCGGATTTGTGCTATTTTTATTTAAAATGCAGTACCGCTAATAACTAATTATCTATCAGTAAAAACCAATAAACTTATTTACAAGCTCTTATGCTGCTTGTTTTTTACCTTTTTCCCCACCGTAAACAGGAGAGAGGGGGAGAGGGTGTGAGGGTGAGGGGGGCAGAGCTGAGAACAGACTCGGCTCTACCATGTAGGTAAATGCCTGGGGGTCCCATTTCAGCAGTGGCCCCGGCCCCGCCTCGCCCCGTGCAGTCACCTACATCACTAACATTGCTCATGCTTGTTAATGTACATTTAACATAAAAATAATTATAGTTACGATGAAAACGATCATTAAATATACGCAATAAAAAAACGGTCGATTTCTTTATCCCCCTACTAAAAATGGACTATTCCATCTTCCGGGTCATAGTTGAACTCAGGGGCTAATTCTGTAGCTGGCTGCGCTCGGTGTCTTCATAAATCCTTAAAGAACCCCGCTGTTTCAAGCCAAATTAACGTGGCCGGATGATTTTAAGGTGTGTTTTGTGTCGACCATTCGACGGTGAGTCGTTATTTTTATGTATTTTAGTTACTTTTCATTAAATCTGTTGACTACCTATAGACGCTAACTGTGTCTGCCGGTTGGTTGTGCTGGGTTACTAATGGAAATCCTTAGAGAACCCAGCTGTTTCAAGCCAAATTAACGTGGCCGGAGTATTTTATTGTGCGTTTTGTGTCGACCATTCGACGGCGAGTCGTTAGTTTCATGTATTTGGGTTACTTTCATGTATAAATGCGGTGGCGACACACCCGTGTATTTGAGATTTAAACGTGGTTTTAGGGATTAAAAGATCATTCTATTTTTTGTTAATTTCGTGGCCGAATAGAATATATGTACGTAAAGTATTAAATAAATCCTTTGATTTTTGTAATTTCATCCTTTTAGGATCATTTTTGTTACTTTTCAGTTGGCAGTGTAGTGCAAATATTGATAACGCTGCCGGCTATATATAAATATATATATATATATATATATATATATATATATATATATATATATATAATATAAATATATAAATAGCGGATTAGATTAGCTTCCCCTAATTTTCATAAGACATTTGTGCTTTTGAAATTGTGGACCTAAAAAAATTAATAAGCGTTTTAGAAATTGTGGAACTAATTTTTTAATTAGCGGTGCCCAGCTTTGCACACATTCATACACCGGTAGCGGTAGACTGCCTTGCAAGGCGCTGCCTGTCCTACCGGGAGCAACTGGGGGGTTAAGTGTCTTGCCCAGGGACACAACAAGGTATGCCGTGACCGGGGATCGAACCCGAGACCAGTGGTGGGATGTAACTAAGTACAAATACTTTGTTACTGTACTTAAGTACATTTTTCATGTATCTGTACTTTACTTAAGTAGAATTAAATGTGGGTACTTTTACTTTTACTGCACTACATTTTACATGAAGTATCTGTACTTTCTACTACACTACATTTCTATAATGTGTTGAGTTACAAGTTACATTCACGTTGCAGCTTTTTGATTTGTCATTAGTTTGAAAGTAACTGATGTCGAGAGGGGAGTTGGTCCACTGAATCACTGCAAAGTGGACAGGTAACATTAGACCTGCCTTCAAGAAGAGCTGGACCAATGATGTATATTCTTGTGTATAAGTCATTTAGCTGGGAGCACCCACAGCACCACTAACACACACAAAATGGATTCCACCACAGAGAGTCAGCCAGAAGATACACAACACCCATGATCTTATTGAAATATTATTGAAATATTATTGAAAGACTGTTCATTTCAGCAGGACAGATTTTTTTTCTCCCAAAAGAGCCAGACTGGACTCAAAAAACTTTGAAAATCAACTTCTTCTGAACTTGAACAAGAAATTCTTGCTGCAATATTAAAATGTGTCAGTTCATGGGATGTTAGGTCAGGAGACAAGAGATGTCTCCAAATGTCTAGACACTCAAGTCCAAGTTTTGAAAATGTTGTCAGGAAGTTAAAATATTGTTCACTATTGATCCATTACAAAGTTGACTAGACAGTATTTTAACTGGAGTTGAAATGATCAGTGTCTGTTCCTTGTTAGGTCTAATGCTCCTTTTTTCTGTCAGACAACATTTACTTAAATGTTTTTACTGCAGTTAAAATGACACATTGGTTTTGTTTTGTGTTAAATAAAAACTTTCAAAGGTATAATCATTCATCTTTCTTATTTTGTTTAATGCCATTTAACTCTGCATGTCATCCCTGAAATTCTGATGCACAGAATCACAAGTCCAAGTGTGAACTGTGTCACAGAGTAAGCACAATAAAAACATGCATTATCTGCAGCATTGTTCATTAAAATGGCTCAACACTATTAACGTATTACAGAAAATATACATGCAGTACGCACACTTGGTATTGTAAACCATTGCATTAATACATTCAGCAAGTACTTTTACTTTAATACTTTAAGTATTTTTAAAAGCAAGTACTTAAAGACCGTGTAAAGTGAATTTCAATATTTTCTTAAATAAACATTATAAATGTGATAATTGTAATCTTGTAAATGAGTAAAAAGTCTCAAAATTGTAGCTCAATTAATTTTGGAGTTATAGAGCAAACTGTGTATAAACATATTTCTATTTCAGGATTTTTTAGGCGTGTTTTAAACGTGACCGCGTTTCGTCACGCGGTCCTCATTAGTATAGCCCCACCCCCTGCTGCTCCAGTCATATAAATTGTTCTTCGCATGGGTGGAGCCGTTCACTCGCGAATCGCAGATAGCATCAGATAGCAATAGCATAGATATTTTTGTTCATTGTTAGCTAGCTAATCAATTATGCCTCGTTCCTGCATCTTCCCTGGATGTTTTAATGGTCAGGGCACCTGCTACTGACCGTCTCCCTCCTCAGCCTCCGGACACCGCCGCCGCCTTTCCTGTTTCTTTTCTTTCTTTTTTTTATTGCTAAGCCTGTGCCCTACAAGTTCACAAGCTCCTTTTTTGCTAAGAAAATGCGACAGGTCCATTGCATACTTAGTTATCAACGTGATTACTCTTTATTTTAATCACCAACACAGCCCCCGCATGCGATGTGTCGGGTCGGACCGGGTGCAGCCGCGCGAGTCCGCTCATCTTCTAAACACAGAACAGCGGAGTTATGAATTATAGTTGTGTCCTCAACTTTTAAAATAAAACCAGAGTTGTTTGTGCACTAAAAACAGCGTAACTCTTGGAAAAAGGAGCAAACAGAGCAGGTTTACTGATGAACCTGTCTTCCTCCTCCACACACAGTTCAGCTCTGAGCGAGAGGGTCCTCCTACTTGCTCTGAGCTGCAGAACTGCGCTGAAACCACGCCCACGCGCTGACACGCCCCCACCGTTCCAGACCCTGGGAAAATCATGTTTTTTCCTTATATTTGAGACTTAATTTTATAAGGTAAACAATGTTTTTAATCAGTCAGATTTATATGGGTGATTAATAACACATATTTATGCCGTGTGACAAACTCAAAACACAAATTTAATTTTACTTTACACGGTCTTTAAGTAAAAACATTAATATGGTACTTCTACTTTTACTAGAGTACATTTTTGTCTGTTTATTTGTACTTTTTACTTAAGTAATGTACAGTGTTTGAGTACTTTCTCCACCTCTGCCCGAGACCTTCTGGTCCTGAGCCGGCTGCCCTGCCTCTACACCATCTCGGCCCCAGTGATGGCTGGACGTGGGCACCAGTAACCCCTGTGACCCGAAAAGAAAGAAGCGGGTAAAGATAATAGATGTATGTATGGATGCTTTAAACTAAATTAACCTTAAAATGTTTCACACTGCAGTTTTGATTTGTATAGCACTTTGCACAACAACATTATAAAGTGCTTCGTGGGAAAGAACAACTTTCCTCTGCTACATTGGCACTACAGTAACACATGTCTGAAAATTTTAGACATACCAAAAGTTTTCACGAAGAAGAAGTTTGAAGTTTAATTTTGAAGTCAAATAAAAAAAACTGGCCATGTCTAAATGTTTGTAGGCAAACAGTTCCATAAAATGAAAGTTTGTTCTCTCTTTGACGCAAACTGAGATGTGAGAACGGCCAACAAAGCCCTGCTTATTGTCTGTCTAAAGGAAGGTGCGCATTATGCCAGTGAGGCTTGATATGGCGGTTACCAATGTGAAATGCTGTCATTTTGAAGTGCCCCCTGCCACACACTCCTGAGGTGACAGAGGATGGTACAAAGTCCTCTGTCACCATTTTAATCCACTGAACACGTTCCGGGCAAACACAAGTGTGGTGTTAAAGTTGGTGCAAATAAAGCATTATGATGGGAAGCTCAGATTCTTGTGAACATTGAGACTTTGGGATTTGACCACATCAAGTAGAATCAACTTCAAAAACAAACATCAAAGAAAACACACCTACAGCACCCTGTTAATCCACTGATCAGTAGACTAGATTCCTGACAAAAAACTACCTTCTTTATTGACAAGGACTCTGACAATCACTCATTTGTAAAAAACTAGTACTGTGTGCATCTCAGCACGGCTCCAAACTGCCTGAACTGTCACAGAACTATTGAAGATTTTGATGCCACATTATCACTTATCTAAACCTCTCCCTCTACTTTAAGACATCTTTATCTTTCAGGTGACCCGCTATCAGACCTTTTAGATGTTTTCAAGCAAAGCTTCATCAGCAAAGACCAGCAAGGGTCACAGAAATGCCTGAAGTTTTCATCTTAGCTGTGACAAATGTGTTATTGTCACTTTCTAGGCTCATGTTTCACTGCTTCCAGTGATTTATAGGCTTTGGTTCTTCAAAGGTGAAAAAGCCTTTTTTATTTATAAAGTTATTCATACTTTCTATGTAACACACTGAATGTAGCCATTTCCAGTCAGTGGAAATAGTTTTTTTTCAAGCTCATAAAGACCTTTCAGTCATTCACTCAACCGTTATACAGGTTAGTCTTATGGAGTCACGAGGACTCGTTTTCAAGAGAGACCTGTTTGAATGATTGATAATTAAGTTGTAATCTGTTGAATCCAGGACCAAATAATATGCAAGAAACTGGGTTTTCCAGCTTGCAGTTTCAGACCAGGTGCAAAAATTCAAAAATAACCTCTAAATGTCTGAAGTGAAATTTCGACTTTAAGGGAAATTCCAGTTGACTTTGACTTGAAACTCGAAACTTTGAACCTATGACTACAAATGAAACACCTCGACAGTGTGAGGGATGAGCTAGTGCTACTCAAACTCTCGTCTGAACTTGGCTTACGTTACATAAATGCAAGGTTATCAATTAATTCCCTTAAAAAGATTACTGATGATGGATGGATCTCAATCCGTTTATACAAAATACAGACAAGGAATCAACAACTGTTTCTCACAACTCAAATATAGTAAAATTAGTAGTAGAAGTAGTAGTAGTTTTATATTACTTTTTTGAATGAGAAATGTATTCATTTAATTAAAAACGAAATAACTATACAGTATACAATAGAAAACTTTTTTTGTATTTATATACAATCAAAAAATAAAATGAAAGGCAGCAGAAGAAGAATAATTTTTTTATCTGCCCCTTTCCCCCCCAGAATATATTCAAACAAAAGTCATTTACAAAAGTAATTAGTATTAGTGGGCTGCAGTTGTTGATGGCTCATAAATAGGAGAAAAAATATAATTTTTTTTGTTGATGTTTAACTGAATTTAATGTTTGCGACCAAGTGACCAGTGAGCAGTACAGCTGCTTTTGCACCGGCATATTTTGATAATTACAACTTGTTGTGTGCATAGCTTGAAAAGCTGTATTGTAAGTTGTGCACCTCATCGTACCCTTGTTTACCTGTGCTGTTCCCCTCCTTGGCAACCTCACCCGTAAGATTTGAGCTTCTGGAGTACATTTTTGTAATGAAGACATGGAGATTTGGAAACTGTTTTTACCTAATTTTATTTACCCTTTTTGTGATTAGACCTGGATAATTAGTACTGTAGTCTTGAATCTAACAAAGTTAAGTCAAGTCCTCTGGATGGAATAAAAAAATAACTTGTTGAAAAAAATTACGTCTTTTATCCAAAAGCCTTTTTCAGTCTGAGGAGTTGCACTAAACTCAGTTTTATAAATAGCACATTTTCATAGTGGATCAACCAGTTTGCTGTTGACAGACAAAACTAGCTGTTCACATGATAATGGAGGACCATCAGTGTAAAGGCTCCCATATAGCTCTGCGTACGTCCATACGCATCTGTACGCACGTACTACGCAGAGGTACAAGCGTACCCCCGCAGGGCATGTATGCGCCAAGCTCAAATTTTACGACCACGTACACAAACGCGTTGTCCCACAATAAACTGCCCGGCGCCGGACTGTTTTGTATGAGACACAAATGTATTAAATTCCTCTTCTTCATCCCTGATCTGGCCTTTTCTTTTGTTTTTTTGCCAAAAGGCAAGTGATCTCTTCCTCCTCCGTTGACTCCATGACTGAAATGATGAGAAATGAACAAATTTGTCACGTGCTAATTAAACTCAGGTCCAATGTGGCTGCGGGAGGTTCTGGAGATTTCCTGGTGTGCTGGTCTGATGTGTGGGCTGCAGGACCAGCGCTCCCTGTTTTTTTTATTTTTTAGAACTTTTTATTAACATATAAACACAGAACACCGCTGCGGCTGCAGCTGCCAGCTCGCGCCCCCCCCCCCCGACCTGTCAATCAATTCAGTAGGCGTGTCAGCAAATGACCAATCAGCGACCTCAATTTGTCCCGTAGGTAAACGCTCTGCACTGCAGCTGCTCAAATGACGTCAAGAATTTGGTGCGAATACTCGAGAATGTACGCGAGAACGTACGCTGGGGTGTGGGGCTGAACTGTCTGCGTACAGCACGCTCGTATGGACACGTGTACGGATGTACAAAGAGTTATACGGGAGCCTTAACCCTAGTTAGTGCTCTGATGGTTGTTTGCTATTCACAGGGGGCTGAGTGAAACTAACAATACAGTAACAGCATTGTAAGAAGGGGCAGTTGAACCTGGAGGCATCCACCTCTGTTTAATGATGGACGGTTTCTTTTCACAAAGATGGCCTCCTTTACTCCTCTCTCAAACCATCGTTCCTCTCTATCAAGGATGTGAACATCTTCATCCCTGAAAGAGTGACCTCTGGCCTGGAGAAGAGTGTAGACCACAGAGTCCTGACCTGATGATGTTGATCTTCTGTGCTGGTCCATCCTTTTGGCCAGTGGCTGTTTAGTTTCCCCGATGTACAACTGATCACAGCCCTCTTTGTGGACTGTGATCTCTCAAAGTGATCTAGACTTTGTGGATAAGGTGAGGAATGTCATCATGGAGATTGATGAAACAATGGTGTCTTTTGATGGCATCACTCTTTACGTGCATTCCTGTTGATGAGGCAGTAGAGGTGGTCAGTTAAAATCAGACACCACTCTGAGCAGCAGGACCACGCTTTCCACAGAACAACTGTGTCAACTCTTGAAACTGTGCCTGCAGTCAACCTACTTCACATATGGGGAGCAATATTATAGGCAGAAACATGGGTGTGCTATGGGGTCTCCAGTTTCTCCTATTGTTGCCAACCTGTACATGGAGGAGGTAGAAAAGAGAGCTTTGACATCCTTTTCAGGGAGACCACCAAGTCATTGGTTCAGGTATGTTGACGACACCTGGGTTAAAATTAAATCTCAGGAAGTCCAACATTTCACTGATCACATCAACTCTGTGGATAAATATATCAAGTTCACACGAGAAGATGTAAAAAATGGCAGGTTGGCTTTCTTGGACTGTGAGGTCTCAGTTTCTGATAGAGGAAATTTGCAAACTGAGGTGTACCGCAAACCCACCCACACAGACCAGTATTTACAGTTTGACTCCCATCACCCTCTGGAGCACAAGTTAGGAGTCATCAGGACTCTGTACCACAGAGCAGACAGCGTCCCCACTAACTCAGGAGCCAGACAGAAGGAGAAATCACACACAAAACAGGCTCTAGAGAAATGTGGATATCCTAACTGGGCCTTCCTGAAAGCAGAGAAGAAACCCAAACAGGACTCCAGCCAGCCATCAGATGAAAAGGAGGAACCCAGACCCAGACCAGTGGTCATTCCGTATGTTGCGGGAGCTTCAGAAAAACTGAGTCATTTATTTTCTAATCACGACGTTCTTTTAAACCCCAAAATACATTACGACAAAGACTGGTTCATCCGAAAGATCCAGTCCCCCGACACAAACAGAGTAATACATGTATTGTGTATACTGTTCAGTGTCAAGAGGGCTGTGATCAGTCTTATATCGGGGAAACTAAACAGCCACTGGCCAAAAGGATGGCCCAGCACAGAGTCGCATTCGAGCCCAAAAAATCTGATCCGACCCGGCCCCAGCCTGCAGTCATGATTTCCGAACCCCACCCGACCCGACGAATAGACTATATGCCACGGGGGGTCGTGACGTACTTCCGGTAAAATGCAACACACATCCGCCACTTCCGGTTCCCATCCACTGCCGTTGTTGTTAGCGTTATAGCTCCTAGTAGCAAACCATGACAACAACCCGAAACGGGAAGTGGCCGCGCGCTACTGGCACTACAAGTGAGTTCCGTTGTGTCCGCCCACCGGTGGGTACAGCTGTTCCGAGGGGGGGATTGGGCAAATATTTACCGCGGCTATCCCGTTAGGGGAACGTCGCCATAGTTTTATATGGATTTATATGTGTATAGAGTTATTATTGGTGTGTATGCAGATGTTTTATTAATTGTATTTAGTCATTTATGTTCGTGTCTTTCCCGCTAACCGGAAGTGCGCCGTCTGTATAATGACGGCGGAAGTGCTGGAACGGAAGTCCGTGGCATATAGTCTATTAACAGTAATTACAGGTCAGAACCCGGAAACACGCCCCACACCCCCACCCCCTTCCCGACATTTTTTATAAGTTATTACTGGTCAGGGACACACAGCTGAATAAGCATTTAAGCCCTGTTTCTGCCTGCATTATTCTGCTTTACTGAGACACACAGACAGCTCAGACACACGCGTCTGCTTTGGGATCCCACCTCACCTGTTTGGGTCTTCAGCCACGTGCGTCTGCTGAGTGCAGCGGCTGAATGAACGTCCATTTGGATGATAGATTTCTTGCTGGTAGTATAGTCCCATCTGAAGCTTAATTGAACTTTTTACCTCTTTCAAGGCCGGTCAGCTCGTGATGAAATGGCCGCGTGTGGCTGGTGGAAGTATGGCCGGCCATGTTATCATATAATGGGATCGCGGCTGATCTTGACCTAATTACAGTAGAAGCCAGAGACTGGCCTGGCCTGCCCATTAATGACATTACAATGGTCCGTCCAGGCCCTAATCTGGATCGGTCAGGGCCGGGTTTTGGGTTCGGGTTAGTAGGAATGACAGCTCTAAGCACAGAAGGTCAACATCATCAGGTCAGGACTCTGTGGTCTACACTCATCTCCAGGCCAGCGGTCATTCGTTCAGGGATGAAGATGTTCACATCCTTGATAGAGAGGAAGGATGGTTTGAGAGAGGAGATGAGAAGCCATATTTGTGAAGAGAAACTGTCCATTTTTAAATGAGGTGGAGGCCTCTGTGTCCATTTGTCGTCTTCTTACAATGCTGTTATTGCAAGTATCACTCAGCCCTCTGTGAATAGCAAACAACCATCAGAGCACTAATAATCAACTGTAATGGTGTGATCACACCGAACAGCGTTTCAACGGCAGGAGCGTCCAGCTTACATGCAAAGTCAATGGGGGACGCGCTTCCAGCCGCGTCTTGGCGTCGGGCGTCACGTGACGTGCGTGTTGAGCGTGCTGGAAAGCGTTTTTCCGTGCACGTGAACCCGCGTCAGCCTCCAAAGCATGCCTTGACCATGCTGAAGATTTCGCCGTTCAAACGTTCAAACGCCGTTCAACTCTCCCTGATTGGTTGATCAGGGAGAGTCGGGGGAGAAGAGAGGGGGTCAGGGGGAGAGGGGGAGAGTCCCTATGTGACGCGGAAACGATTGCGCAACTATGTGACGTATTGTTTGTGGGACACAGAAAAAACCCGCGGAGTCATGGACTATGGAAGAGAAACTCATTGTAGCTGTGTGTTCGCGACAAGTCCTTCACGACCAGTCAAGTCTGCTCCACAGAGACAGAAATAAAAAGCTCCTTGCCTGGCGGAGTGCAGTGAGGACTCGGTATACCGGTAAGCTCCTCCCACACACCCCGCCGCAGTTAAGCGTTCAGGTCTGGACAAGTGCGTCCACTTGCGTGCGTGACGAGCTTTTTGGAGGTTGAAACGCTGTTCGGTGTGATCACACCATTAGGCTAATGGTCCTTATCATGTGAACAGCTAGTTTTCTATGATCGGCAGCAAACTGGTTGGTACACAACGAAAATATAAGACTGACTTTAGTGCAGCTCCTCAGACTGACGAAGTATTTTGGATAAAAGAAGTAAAATTTTAACAAGGTTTTCTTTATTTTTAATCGGCCAAGAAGACCTGACTTAACTTTGCCAGATTTTTCTACCTGGATTATTGAGACTGCATCAGGATATGTAGTCTTGAATGTTTTCTGTCAGACGATGTACAGCTGTCAAAACACAATTCTATCTCTGTAGAGTTACAGAAACTAAACTGGGAAGGGTTTGACACTAGTTTGAGACACCTGTGACAACGCTGCAACATTTTTTGAGAGCAAATTTGTACAGTTGCAGCCAAGTCAGATACTACCTTAAGCATCAAAAAAGGCGTTCAATACAGAACAACTGGACTTTATTTGTAACAGAAGACGTTTCGCTTCCCATCCGGGGAGCTTTATCAATTCAATGAGGAAAATGTGAGAGCGAGAGAAGTTATACAGGCTGATCCACTGGCACGCATCAACATATGTAAATTGGAAGCTAACACACACACATACTTGGGATAACACGTGCCCGGATGGGAAGCGAAACGTCTTCTGTTACAAATAAAGTCCAGTTGTTCTGTATTGAACGCCTTTTTTGATTTATCATGTCCTGGACGACTGAGAATCTTCACCAGCATACCTTAAGCATCACAATAACCCTCTAAATTCCTGTGTTCCAAGTTACCGGTAATCATGTCAATGAGTTTTCATTGTTGTGCAAAACATTGAAGAACTAATTTTTTATAGCAGTTCCTCTCAAGCATCTGATAAGAAACTGGACACTTTGTTTTGTTTTAACCCACTGACATTGACCC
>JBBPBX010005244.1:31381-44365 GCA_038048925.1 Garcialebias charrua | reverse complement strand
AAAACACCAGGAGGTGGAACAGGTATAATAATAAGTGCTATGTGTTGTCACCATTGTATGTTCCCAAACACTGGCAAAGTTAGTTCTCTGCATTTGGTCCATTGCACCTGGGATACACACAGGTGGAGCAGTGTGTAGCTATGTGGGCGCCCAGGGTGCAATTAGGGATTGGGTGTCTTGCTCAGAGACACAACAATATGTGGGAATGTCTGGGGATCGAACCTGGGACTTTGGGGTCCCAAGTCAGCTGCCCTGCCTCTCTACCCCATCTCGGCCCCCATATGTGTGTGTTACAGAGAAACAGCCAGTAGATCTGCCCAAAGCAACCACACTAGAGCTCTGATGCTTGTAGAAAAAGCTAATCAGCTTTTGGCAGATGGGCTAATGTCCTTACAGAAAGGAGGGGCTATATATAGTTCCACTCTCTCCCTCTTAACAGGGGATAACTCTGGTCCTGCTCATTTCTCTGTGGCTCATGTTTCTTTGAAGCCACCCTGAAGCCCACAAAGGCCAAAGTAGAGGAAAATGAAAACCAGCAATAATTTTGGTCTAAAGCATCAAGACTCCCTGAACTCTCTACAACGTTTAGAAATTTACAATAGTTTAGGTTAGGGCAGCATGGTGGCACTGTTGGTAAAGCTGCCACCTCTCAGTGAGAAGGTCACGGTATCAAATCCCAGCCATTCTGGGTGGAGTTTGCATGTTCTCTCCGTGCATGCGTGGGTTTTCTCCGGGTACTCCGGTTTCCTCCCACGGACCAAAAACATGCATGTTAGACTGGTTGGTAACTCTGAATTGTCTGTAGGTGTGAGTGAAAGTGTGAATGGTTGTTTGTCTCTATGTGTCCCTGTGATGGACTTGAGACCTGTCCAGGGTGTACCACACCACTTGCACAGTGACTGCTGGACATGGACACCAGTGACCCCCGTGACCTGAAGATAATGGACAGTTTAGGTTAAACGTAAAAACTAAAGAGGGAGTAAAAATGTGCATTGAACAAAAAACACAGACAGACATATTAGGGGAAAAATATGAATGAGTAGCAGAGGAGAGAGACTAAGGAAGTGACTTCTGGAGGCCAAGGCTTGCAAGCATTAAATGATGCAGACCTGGAGCCAATCCACGCAAGTTGCCACGTGACCCCGGAGAGCACGGCTCTGATGGCAGTACGGTCATAGCACATACTGTTTTAGATTCACTCAAAGCTAATGAGGTTGGCATCAAAACTACAGTCCGTGACGTCTTGTGCAGGGAAAATCCTTCACGATCAGCTGTCACTCGCTGGCAGTGAAAGTCGTGCACAGTGGGATTTTGCAGGGGGCACCTTCGACCGTTGACCCAATGTAGACTTTTCTGCCGGATGTCAGAGAACGTGTAGCGAATAGTTCAACAGGTTAAAATGACTTTCAAACAATGTGGAAGCTGTTGGCTTAAAGTACAAGAAACACTTAGGGGGAAACAAACATTTAGGATTTTTTTGTCTTTTTAATGAAGTTAGTCATTTTGACACAACAATCATCAGATCTTTTTTTTTTTTTCCAAACGAGCTGCTGAAACGACTGCGAATCAGTCCACATGAACCAGCTCAGAGCACACCCACCCTCACGCAGGCTCACAGTGGGCACGTTCAAACTACTTTAACCACGTGCTGCTCTCCAACAGCCAAAATAAAACACGGACTCACACGGATAATAATAATCCCACACAACTTTGAATCTGCCTGTTACATCAGTCCAGCACAGGCTGTACAAAAGAATTACAAAAATAGGAGCTCTGACATGTTGCTGAGCATATTTAAAAGGTGTATTTTATCACCAACATCTATCCAAAACTGATGTGAGTGGCTTCATTACTGTATTGTGCACGCTGCATTTTAGCACACATTTATTACTGGTAATTGATTCACTGACTGTTAGATGAAGAAGAGTTTTTGTATCAGGGAAAGCGTTACTGACTCATGTCGTTTCACAGGAAGTATTCCTCAGTGCTGTTCTGCTTCAAGCATCCCTTCATAAACACCCGCTCTTCTACATCCCTGTCGCCATGTCTGGAAAACGTGCCTTTACAGTGCATATTCTTCAAATACTAGGTGGCCAACACATGTACCTGTAAACTAAAAGGATTACATCATTTCCACAACATTCCAGTGACTTTTTTTATTTATTGAAATGGATGGGTTTTTGTTTGTTTAACACATTATTTAATGCGTTTTAAATGTTAAAACTCAACTTTTAGCGCTTTTGAATATTTTAAAACCTGATTAGCGGTTGCAGTTTATTTGACAGGTTACGACTAATTTTACAACCTCTAGCTGTAAACACACGTTTTTGTCATCGTTGTTATTTTTTTTGTGAAAAGAAAAACAAAACGCAAGCTTCGTTTAGGTCGTCTCATGGTACAGTTCAGATGTGTTTTTTTGCAATTTCGGTTTGAGTCCGCAGAAACACATAGCGGTGCACTGGTGAAACTGTGTTTTGACAACACCCCCTCCCAAAGAAGATGAAATCATGTTTTCACTTCCTCCTTAGTAATCACATCCTTGCACAGCAGAACTGCTGATAAGAACAGTCCTCGACTGAACACTGTTAAAACCAGCTGGTCCAATACTTCCCTCAGTGTAAAAAAAAACCTTACTCAGCATCGGGGAATTTAGGTTAATACATTCAATAGTATGTCATTAAAAGACAACACTATTCTTCTAAAATAAAGAATTTCAAAAATAGATTTTCTTTATCCCTTTCAGTTTTATCGAGGCACTTCAAATTATTCCTGTACAGAAATAAAGCATGCATTGTTCTGTTGATTCATTTGTACTCTAAACAAAAAAAACCTTGAGAACAAAAGCAGATCTTTGGAGTTGTAAACAGTACCCCGTTCCTCTTTTTTGTGTGTGCATTGTCTGTAAAATGACTCACACACATACAGTCAAGCACACACACACAACAGCAAAAGTCCTATGAATGCATGTGTTCGGCACATTATGAGGGTCCTCTGCTATTCTTCATGGCTGAATGTGAATGTTTAGGTGTAAAAAAAAAAAGAGGTGCATTTTGCACGGGTACAGTACATTCATGAGTCATAACTTACAAAGCATGAAGACATGACCTTATCTGCAACACTCGTGGCTTTGTGGCTCATCTGTGGGTTGAGCTGACAAACCCACAAACTATTGTCAAACTTTTTCTCAGTTGCTCCTCTTCCTGTCTGTTTCTCCTGCTGCTGCAGCCAGAACCAGAGCTCGGGCCCTCCGCCTCCATCCAGGCACCTTCACCCGAGTGTCCTACATTTTACACTTCCTGTCTGATCTCTTGCTTTTCCTCCCGTTTTCATCTCCAAGATGAAACAGAAGGATCGACGTTCACCCTTTTCAACCAGACATGAGTTCCACTGTTTTCACAAAATAGAATAGGTTCACGCCAAGTTCAGCTACAAGGCAGCCAGGCAGCGTACATGGGGTGTTGCAGCGGAGGAAGGTACTGCGGAGAAGGTGAAGGTGGGCAGGTGTAGATGGGCTGAACCTGCGCTATGTAATAGTTGCTGAAGTTGCCGTCGGAGACGTACGGGGCCGGCTGGTAGAAGCAGGTGACATCGGCAGCGTTGAGGATGGCGTTCTGCTCGGCCAGGACCCTAAGCGCCAGCGACGAGATGAGGCTGAGCGTCTGGCGCCTCTCGCGTCCCATCAGGCACACGGTGCTCTCCTGCACCACGTCGTACAGCGTGGCCAGGTAGTCGTACTTCCTGTCCTCCAAGTTCTCAAAGTGGTTCTGCAGGTAAGACTCCAGCTTGCGGCGCTGCTCGCGCACGTCGGGGAAATCGATGAAGAAGCGCGAGCACATGTAGCGCTGCAGCCGCTTCATCTCCCGGTCCGACGCCGCCTGGAAACCCCGCACCAGCAGGTGGCAGTACTTCAGCAGGCCCCCGCCTCGGATCTCCTCGGGGCTCCGGGTGCAGATGAGGCGCTTGCGCAGGTGGTCGAGGGCGGTGGGGAAGTCGCCGTAGACGCTCTCCCCGAGGATGGTAGGGTGGAACGTCGAGGCCATGGGGTGCTCCGAGCACTCGTAGAAGAGGAGGAGGGAGTCCAGACGGATCTGGAAAGAGTCCACGCTGAACTCGAACTGCCGCCGAAGAGAGTCCACGAACTTGAGCTCCACGTTCTTGCCACGGTTGTTGGAGAGCGAGATGAGACTCCAGCGATCGGAATCGTTGCACACCTTCACCATCTTCTGCACATACGCTTCCTGGAAATAAGAGATTGGGAAGATTTAGGCTGCTGACAGATTCAGAATATTAATCTGTGTTTGTTATGGAGTCATTTTATTTATTTATTTTAATTAACCTTTATTTAAGCAGGCAAATCCCATTGAGATCACGGATCTGTTTTGCAAGGGAGGCCTGAAGGCAGCGCAACATGCGTGTTTTTGATCTGTGGAAGGAAACCGGAGTATACCTGGAGAAATAATAATAATAATAATAATGTCCTTTTTTGTCATCTGTGTATGTTTCCCATACACAGACGAAATTCATCTCTGCATTTAACCCAACTACCACCAGGTGGTGCAGTGAGCAGCCATAGAAAGCGCCCGGGGAGCTGGAGAATTAGGTGTGCACTCATAGACACCCCAAGGTGTGTAGTGGCCGGGGCGCGAACTCGCGTCCTTCGGGTCCCAAGTCGGAAGCCCTGCCACTACACCATCTTGGCTCCTTAAACCCATGCATGCACGAGAAGCACATTTAAACTCCACACAGAAAGACCCCAGGTCCAACCGGGGATTGAACCCAGGACCTTCTTGCTGTGAGACAACAGTGCTAACCACTAACCTTTGTGCTGCTGAGTTCAATTATGAAATCTTCTGGATGAATTGCATAATTATTATTATTTTTTGCTTCTCCTTTCTTCAGGGGTCACCACAGCAAACGAAGTCGCATGAAGACATGGCAGTTGTTTTTACACTGGATGCCCTTCCTGACACAACCAATTACTAATCTAGCTGTTCTTTTGCTACTTTTCCTTTTAAATATCCTTTTAATTACCGTTTTATTTTCAATTGTTAAAAAAAGTAAGCATCCTTTATAATTGTCTATTGTTGCTGCTGTTGTCAACATTCTTTGTTACAATTCAATTCTCTAAAGTCTCAAGTCTCTCTCGTAAATGAATCCCTGAGGCTCAATGGGACTAACCTGTATAAAAAAGGTTGAATGAAAAAAATAATAATAACAAACAGACCGCCAAACAACCACAGCCCTCTGTGTGGAGCAGAGAGATGCAATCTTGGGATTGCAAGGGAGCAGATGGTGGGGGTTAAGGGCCTTGCTCAAGGGCCCAGAGTCGGGTGGAGACAGGTGTGGATGCTTCACCTGTCTCATCCACATTTTGATGTTCTCAAAACTGTGACCGTAACCAGTGACCTTCCGATGACAGGCCCACCTTCTCTAACCTCTGCACCACTGCTCCCACAATAGCATGATATAAGAAAAGAAAAACAAGACTGGGAGAAAAAAAAAGCAATAATTACCTCCTTAACCAATGCTCTATATTAATCACTAAGATTTTTTTTATCAGTTAAAGATAGATGAAGACAATGTTTCTTTTATGTTTATAATTTTAGTAAAAATGATGCAGCTCAATATTTTAGTTTAGTTTTTAGAAATCTACTACCTTTCATCCTCCTCTCTTGTTCTCCCTGTCACAGGAAACACATTTTCTTTCTCTAAAAACAAGTCGCTCACGTGTCTCATTGTCAAAATGTTTATGATTCAATTCAAGACTGACTGACCTGTGAGTCTTACCTGGAATAAAAATAATAAAATAAATAAAATAACCCAGACCATGGTCTAAATAAACCTCAGTGACTAATTCTATTTGTGCAGATAAAACTCATTCGTGCTCATCTGCTCATACAGACTCATGTTCGTGCTGCTGTTTGAAGTATTTTTTTTAAAAATGATATTAGTGCTTAGTGTATTTTTAGTTGATGTTTTTCTTAGTTCATATCTTAGATGTTATTACTGTTTTTCTTTTACTTTTTATTGTTGGATGTAACTGGGACCCCGTGTACATAATCTCGTTTCATCACATCACATGTACCACATGTGGTGCAAATGACAATAAAGATTCTCTGACTCTGATGTTTTGCTGGTCACATGTGTCAGTGGGCCATGTGTAGTCATCTGTTCACTGAGGGCTGAATGATTATTAGATTAGACAGAACCTTTTTTTGAACTGCACTTTTTTTTTTTACTGCTTGCAGGCTTGCAACTGGGGAGAATTAATCCTACTTTTTAAATGTCAATCCACTTCAGGAGTATTTTGATATGATAGTTGGCACATGTGCAACATGATTTAAAAGCCTGTTACCTTGAGGGTCAGAGGGGTGATCTTGTCTTTATTCACTCGCTCAGGCAGGAAGTCTAAAAGAGAGTCCAGCACCAGCTCCTTGACAGTCTGAAACTCCAGCTCTGACTTCAGCTCGGCGCAGAAGATCAAGTCCAGATCTTTCCAGCCCAGACCACTGTCCTCGTGCAGGACGTAGCTGGCCGCCGAGCCGTTCAGCCGCACCTCCCGGACGTGGATCCGCTTCTCCTCCATGCGGCTGCGCACCACCTTCACAATGTCCCGGGGCTTCACCTCCAGGGTGGGGAAGCTCCAGCGGCCGTGGATGGGGATGGAGCCGGTGAGGATGGCGTCCAGCCGCTGCACCTGCTCCCAGTTGAGCACGCTGAGACTGGCGCTCTCTCCACCGCAGCTGTCGCCGCGCGCGTCCATCGTGACGTGGACCGGACTGCTTGCTGCTGGGTGAACAAGGTCGAGCTTTCCACCGGTTCCAGCAGAAGCATCAGAAACGGTTCAGAATCAAGTGGGTCCGAACATCATGGCAAACATGCTGGAAATGTCCCGACGCGTGACGGTGAGAAGCTGCTGCGTCTGGACAGCAGACACACTCATCTCAGCGCGTTCGACTCCAAAAAAATAATAAAATAAAATAAAAATCTGTCAACACTAACAGTTTCTCATTCCTCTGCAACTTTTCTTGTGTCTCTCAGAGGTTCACTGACGCATCCATGTCTCACCCGAAGAAAACCAGCGCAGAAGTTCCGTGGATCACTTTTACGCACAGCTTTACGCACAGCTTTACGCACGGTCTGGAGACTCTTCCCATGTGGATCATGCACACCTACTTTCACGAAGTGGTGAACTGCTGCTTTACACCTCACATGTTGGCTCTTTTTGTCGCTTGCTGGTGATATGTGCTGCCTGACAGGACCCGCTGCACAGCTGCTGGGGGAGGCTGGACCGTGTGTGTGTTCCTCCCGGAGGCGAGTCGGTTTGATTGACAGCTCATGCTCACTATCAGCTTCCCATCATTTGGAGGCAAGCTTAAAGAGTGAGGCGGGTCTAAGGCAGGGAGCATGATACTGTACTGCAGTGTTTTTCAACCTTTTTTCAGCCAAGGCACAGTGTTTTCATTGAAAAAAATCCCGAGGCACACCACCAAACAAAATTGTAAACATAGATACAATCCACCTATATTAAATACAGTATATAGTCATTCTTATCAAAGTGTCTTGAATAGGAATGAAATAAACACAAAAATGTATTTTTCATCATATTTTATATTTCTTATTTCAAATTGCACTTAACATGTCTTCAAAAATACACCCGAACAGTACCACAACAATGTGGTCTTAAATTTAAAGAGGTTGTAGAAAGGGGGAGGGGCTTTTTTGATAATTTCCAAGGCACACCTGACGATCACTCGTGGCACACTAGTGTGCCTAGGCACAGTGGTTGAAAAACACTGCTGTACTGAACTGAACTTGTCTACTTTACAGTAAATTCACTTTTTTTAAATGATTTCCAAATAAGTTATTGAGTCTGTAAACAGTTTATTATGCGCCAAGCATTTTTTTTTAAAGAAGTTAGTTTATAAATTAATTCTAATGCAGACTCAATGATTGGCAAATCAGTGGCTGTTTATTCATTTAGGGAAATTTTAATTTAATTTATTTATGTAAAAAAATGTTTAGTTGCTCAGCTTACTCATAAAGTATTTTATTTGATTTACCAAATATACTCTCTGTTTACACTGCGTACGTGGGAAACTCATAAATGTTTGATATTACTGTATGTGATAAAAAAAAGTACAGTCAACTGCGAGCATNTAAACATAGATACTGTACACTGTATCCACTATATTAAATATATAGTCATTCTTATCAAAGTGTCTTGAATAGGAATGAAATAAACACAAAAATGTATTTTTCATCATATTTTATATTTCTTATTTCAAATTGCACTTAACATGTCTTCAAAAATACACCCGAACAGTACCACAACAATGTGGTCTTAAATTTAAAGAGGTTGTAGAAAGGGGGAGGGGCTTTTTTGATAATTTCCAAGGCACACCTGACGATCACTCGTGGCACACTAGTGTGCCTAGGCACAGTGGTTGAAAAACACTGCTGTACTGAACTGAACTTGTCTACTTTACAGTAAATTCACTTTTTTTAAATGATTTCCAAATAAGTTATTGAGTCTGTAAACAGTTTATTATGCGCCAAGCATTTTTTTTTAAAGAAGTTAGTTTATAAATTAATTCTAATGCAGACTCAATGATTGGCAAATCAGTGGCTGTTTATTCATTTAGGGAAATTTTAATTTAATTTATTTATGTAAAAAAATGTTTAGTTGCTCAGCTTACTCATAAAGTATTTTATTTGATTTACCAAATATACTCTCTGTTTACACTGCGTACGTGGGAAACTCATAAATGTTTGATATTACTGTATGTGATAAAAAAAAGTACAGTCAACTGCGAGCATAGAAATGCTGGAGCTTGTTTTGTTCTTTTTAACCTATAACTGCCTAATGATGGTTTATTAAACACGTTTCTTAAATAATAACAGTTTTATTCGACTATGTATTAGTAATTTGTAATACCCTTGGTATCTGAACGTTTGTTTCTTACACACTGGTTGTGTTTTATGATTATAAATTCCTGTTCACATGGGTTTACTTTCAGTTCTGCTCTCAGTTCACCCCATGAGGAACAAACTATTCAAAGCTTTGTGCATCTCATTAACTCCACCTTTTCTTCAGTTTTGCTGACAAACAAATGCAACTCACCAATGTTTAAAAAAAATCTATTTCTTAATTAAACCCACCTGCTCATTTGCAGGAAGAGCTGAGCGTGCACATTAAATGGTAAATGGAGCTTATTTATATAGCGCTTTCCAGCCCTCTATGAGGAGCCCCAAAGCGCTTTACAATACCAACCATCCACCCATTCATACACACATTCATACACCGGTAGCGGCGACTGCCATGCAAGGCGACATCCAGTCCTACCGGGAGCAACTCGGGGTTAAGTGTCTTGCCCAGGGACACAACAACACATGGTGTGGGGAACCGGGATTCGAACCTCCAACCTTCCGATCGGGGGACGACTGCCATTACCACTACGCCACAGCCGCCCATTATCGCCCTCTAGGGGTGAATCTTTTCACCCATCATGATGTGAAGAAATTCCTCTTCTCTATTAAGAGCAGACTTCCAAAGATTTACCCATGCACACCTCTGCAAAACCTCGAGGTGTAACGTGCGTGTGCAAGCAGTGCAATATTTCTGTTGCAGTAATAATTTAAAGGGAAACATCTATAAAGACATAAGCTGTCTCTATGTAGGGTATGGGTCAACGCCCGTGCTGATTAGTTGTCATGCAGAATCTTTCTCAGTGCAGAGCTTGATGAGTATATCTGCGTCACTGCAGACGAGCCCATTAACCAGATTATTGCAGATTACCCTCTAAGTGCAGTGACACACAGTTCACACAGACTCATGCACGCTTACGTTTCCAGTTTTAAGGGCTTTTATCTGAATGATTCAAGATGCACTGCCTGAACTAAAAATCAGTAAACACTGGAAATGTTCTGTTTGTGAAAATAAAAACTGTGACCAGGTGTTGTGTTTCTCTATCTGTTTATATGTGACTATTTCAGCTATACCCAAATGCTTAATCCAAATCATTCCACAATGCATCTGGGTGCGTTTAGGTGAAATTAACTGTAAGTAATTTCCGTATGAATGCATTTTGTTTGTTCATTGAAATGCACGGCTGCTGTTTTCCCTTCTTGCTAATATTCTTGAGTGAGGGAGTTGCAATAAACAGAAATGATCCACTTCTGTTCAATGCAAGCTCTAAACATGGTTTCAGGTTTGCTTTGTTTCGTTGCTGCAGACAGTGTCCCTGCAGGTCGACACTGTTGCAGCAGATGAGTCGCACTCTTTCCATTCACCAACTAGCTCGGAGTCAAGCTTACTGCCTGGGATACTTACCTTGAAGCAGCTTCTTACTCAACCTTTGACTCACCAAGTGGATGACACCAGCTTGGTTCCTGATGTCTGACGACATCAGGGGATTGGCGGGGATTTCAGGAAGTTACCCCTTGTCAGGCTGCCAGACCAGCCACTACACGCCTGTATGCCATTAGCTATAAAGGTCAACACAGCTGATATTTCTGCATTTATGCTTCAGTTTCTTCTGATGTCTGCAAAGATTTTCAGTCCTCTTTTAGCCTCTTACTCTTTCTAGTAACACGAGCATCAAGGAGACCAATATTTGTGTCAAAAAACAGACCAAGACTCGGTCACTGCTTGATTTAATCTTGTATTTTCTGAATATGACTCTATATATTTGGCATCCTGCTATTTGTCTCTTCTGCTGTTGTTTCCGACTTGTCTGCCATTTACTCATCCTCTTTCCGATCCCTCTTTTTACTATTACTACACGTGGAAGTCCATTAAGAGATTATAGACTAATGTGCTTCAAGTATTCCCACCCCCAACAGCCCCTTCCATTCTCATTTCACTTCCCTAACACCTTCTACTTTGGTCTGGATTTCAATTAGTGTGTTCTACGTGAGGACTCGCACTCTCTTTTCTCCAGTGATCTAATAAGTAGCTCACCTTGTTGTTGCACGGTTGAATGTAAAACATGATTAAAGAGTTGATAATGTATCAGGTCTGATGAGTTTTAGCTATCGGATCATAATCAATCAACCAATTGCTTTTGATGCCAGTGTTAAACAAAAAGGAAACCTTGGTTATTTCTTGTACAGGTAAATGTTGCAGTGTGTTCTGTTGTGTGATCTTGTGGAATTTTGTGAGCTCAGAGTATGTTAACATCAATATTTATTCTAATGGGGCCAAGATGGTGTAGTGGCAGGGGAACTGGACTTGGGACCTGAAGGACCCAGGTTCGAACCCCAGTCACGGCATAACTTGTGGTGTGTTTGAGCAGCACATCTCATCCCAACTGCTCCCCAGCGCGCTTTCTATAGCTGCCCACTGCCACCTTGTGGTGATTGGGTTAAATGCAGAGTCAAATTTCGTCTTGTATGGAAACATACACAGATGACAAAAATATGACATTATTATTATTATTATTATTACTCACAGCTACCAGAACAAACAAGTGGTGGTGGTGAGGAAGGGGGGGGATATCCCCGGTTCATGGAGGATTTGAATTGTAGTTATAGAGATGAGTGTTTTTCTGGACTGGAATTGAACTGGGGATGAAAGTAAACCTTAATATTTTTAGTGAAACATAGTCCAGTGAGGAGGAGTGACACTGTGTATTAAAACAGAGATTGTGTTTTTTGTTTGCATGAGGCAAAACAAAGTGACGAATCCTGGCGAGTAGATGGAGGAATTTAATCCACCTGCAGGTGCAGTGGCGATAACAGGGGGGTGGCCAATGGTGGCCATCAATCAGTTGAATAAACTATACTTTTAAGCAATATAAAAGCTAGAAAGTATAGTTTCCTCAAATGATCTGGGTGGCCGGTTTGCAAAAACAGTAGATCACACAATTAATGATCCTGGAAAGTGCAGGGCTAATAACATAATAGGCTAGGCTATTGCATAGCCTACATAGGCTCAGGCTGGTGGACTCCCATGTGGAGCCGGTCCAACAGAAAGCTGGCACAATACCACACAGCAATCCTGATCGGAACCAAGCAGAACTGCATAGATCCGGATGAAAAGTTCGGACAATGACTCCCCACTCGAGGGGCCACCTGTCCAGCAGCCTGCGCTCGGAATGACCAATGGGGTGAAAGCGGGCGGTTCTGGACCAAAAAACTTTTTTCCCCCCGACAGTCCTGTTTGGCTCTATGAGTCTACTGAACACCGAATTTGGTTGGAAGAGGGACTAACTTTTAGTCCAGTTCAAAAAATGGGTCAGTTTGATGTTGTAGGACTGCAGAGAAGCTGGAGAGCTGCCGTCCTTCAGCTTGCAAGAAGTAGTTTATGATTTGTGCACAAGTGTGAGTGATTTGCCTGGTTAAATGAAGGTTAAATTAATGTAATAATAAATAATGGTTTATTTTAGCTTCTTTTAACTAGTGTTTTGCTCCTTTGGCCTTTTAGCTAACATTTAGCTACTTTTGAAGTTTAGATAGCTTTTTATCTACTTTAGCTTCTAGTTAGTTTTTCCCTACACTTAGATTTTAGCTAGTATTTTCCTACTTTTGTCTTTCAGTTAATATGATAAAGATAAAGAATATGATATCATTTAGCAACAATTTAGCTGCTTTAGCTTTTAGTTTTCCTTTTACTACTTTTGGTTTTTAGCAAGCATTTCAAGGCATAGTGCTCTCAGCAGTCACACTAGTTCCACTATTTTTATTTTAAGTGATTTATTTATTTTTGATTCTGCAGTATTGTAGTGTGTGTGTCATTTGCATCTGGCCTTTTCACTAACTGTATCCAGGCAAAATATCCAGACCAAGACAGACCTGATTAGTATTTCCAAGCAGTTTCAACCCTATCTTTAGTAATTGACCTTGTCAACCTTGACTAACCTTGAGGTGTACCTAGGTAAGGTAAGCCCCCAACTAAACTCTTCCACAGCCGCTAATGAGATTCACCAATATGCGTTGTGCTGTAAGCCATGCAGCCTGCTCCTAGAAAGTCTACATTCATAT
>JBBPBX010005244.1:9720-31118 GCA_038048925.1 Garcialebias charrua | reverse complement strand
CTGTATATATATACTGTATATATACTGTATATATACATGTATATATATATATGTTAATGTTAAGTATATTAGAAAGTTGTCAAAACGTTTTATAAATGACATAGACCAGCAAAGTAAAGATTAAAATGTTTAAACATAATTATTTCAAGCCTTACAGGACAGAACTTGTGCATGTGGTTGTATCTAAATTTATCACTGTCCAACACATAAGACGACATCCTGACCACAGACGATGAAGCATTTTGCAGAGAGGTATTGCTTAACGAAGACAAGCATATCTGTGTGTGAATGCACAGTATTAAAAAGCAGTGAGACTCGGTTAGTCTGTTAATGCTTGTACAAATGAATGGGCAAGTATTCCTTGAAGGATTGCACATCGTCCACCGCCTTTCATGCCAGACTTCAAACTGACACCTTGTGATGAGAAATAATGCAGTTAAAGCCATTCTGTTAAAAACACTAAAAATAACTGTGCAATAATGCAATATCTTGTGTGATCTTGCACGATTTGTCAGTGCTTAGTGTACCAGTATGTGTTGCGGATGATTGCTAGATACTACACCAAGTTTCACCCCAGTGTCTGTAAAACTTTTGAGATAGAGCCACTTTTGGAAGGACAAGCTTCAACTGGAATGACTCCAAAAGTTAACTGGTTGGAAAAGTAAAGACAGAACTGCTTTCTAAAAGTTTCATTAAAAGCCACCCAGTGGTTCATGAGGTAAACTCCATCAGTTAATGTCAGCTTTAGGTGAAGGTGTTGTGCAATGCACTGTACACCGTATTTAGAAGATGATGAATTTGAGCTCAAATTCTGCAAAATTGGCAAATTTAGGCCCATCTATGTGAAGGCTAAGGCCGATTAGCTGTGGCAGCCATCTTGAAGCGACACTAAAAGTAATTCAGTTGTAGATTTACACCCAATGATTTCTTGTCTCATCAAAATCCTTTCAGTGATTCATGATATATCGTCCGCAGTACAGATGACAAACAAATGCCCCCCCACCCCCTCTGTTCAAACACTCTTCTGGACTAGTCTCATTGAGGAGAGAAAACTAAGTTACAAAATAAATAGGAAGTTATTTTTACTATCTGTGACAACTTCCTGTTTGAGACTGTGGTTAGAAATGTTAATGCCACACTGATGTCTTGTTAGAGTAAACATCCATTATCTTTACTCGCTCCTCCCTTTTAAGTTGTGGAGGTCACACACTGATGGTGTCCATATTCAGCCATCACTGTGAGAAAGGCAGGGGACACCCTGGACCGGTTGCAAATCCATCACAGAGACACACGAGACAAACAGCTATTCACTCACACTCACACTATAGGGACAATTTAGAGAGTACCAGTCACTAAGATGCATGTTTGTGGTCTGTGGGAGGAAACGGAGTACCCGGAGAAAGTCCACGTATGCACGAAGAGAACATGCAACCTCCACCCAGAAAAGCCCCCCATTTGGGATCACTGAGCAACAGCTCTACCAACTGCGCCACCGTGCCACCCTAGAGTAAACAGGCATTAGAAAACAGAACATTTCCTCCTCATTCTCATAAGATCCTCACATTTCATTTAGGAAGCTGATTTGCTACTTTGAGAGTTTCATGGTGTGATCATGCTCCAATTCAATTTAGTTTATTTATATGGCGTCAAGTCACAACAGAAGTCGTCTCAGAGCACTGAACAGAAACATTTATATTTAAAAATAATAATTTAACATAATTTATATGAGGAGCAGACTGCTTTGAGTTTAACTCCATCACAGAACTCTTATTTTGAACAAGCATGAAGGCGACTGTGGAAAGGAAAAACTCCCTCATGAGGAAGAAACCTCTAGCAGAACCTGGCTCAGGACAAGCGGCCATCTGCTTCGACCGACTGGGTTTGAAAGGAACAGGAAGGAGGAACAGATACACAATGGCAGGTTAAGAATCACATGTTAAGATAGAAATAGTATCAAATGAAAATTATTCAGTTTTAACAATTTATTTAAGGAAATGAGATAAATTTGTCCTCTAGTAGTCTAAGCTTAAGGCAGCATAACAAGCTGACCTTAACTATATGATTTATCAAAAAGGAAAGTCTTAAAACTGGACAATGTGTCAGCCTCACAGACAGAAACTGGAAGTTGGTTCCACAAGAGAGGAGCCTGATAACTGAAAGATCTTCCTCCCATTCTGCTTTTGGAAACTCTAGGGACCGCGAGTAAGCCTGCAATCTGAGAGCAAAGTGCTCTGTTAGGAAAATATGGAACAACAAGATCTCAAATACAAGATGGAGCTGGGTTGTTGAGAGCTTTGTAGGTTAGTAAGATTTTGAATTAAATTCTGGATTTAACAGGGAGCCAATGGAGAGAAGCTAAAACTGGAGAGATGATCTTTCCTACTAACTCCAGTTAAGACTCTGGCAGCAGCATTTTGGATCAACTGAAGACTTTTAAAGAAACATTTGGACACCCAGATAATAAACCATTGCAATAGTCCTGTCTATATGTGACAAATGCATGAACCAGTTTTTCTGCGTCATTTTTAGATGAGACGTTTCTAATTTTAGTGATATTACACAGGTGGAAGAAGGCAGTTCTAGTAACATTTTTAATGTGGGGGATAAAAGACATGTCCTGATGAAAAATAACACCAAGATTTTTAACATTAGAACTGGAGGCCAGATTAATGCCATCCAAGAAGGAAGACTGAAAAAATTATTCCTGAGATGCTCAGGTCCTAAAACTAAAACCTCAGTCTTGTCTGTATTCAAAAGAAGAAAATTTAGGGTCATCCAGGTTTTTGTCTTTAAGACATGCTTGTAGTCTGAGTAGCTGATTGAATTCATTGGGTTTCATGGACAAATATAACTGCGTATCATCAGCACAACAATGAAAATTTATCACATGTTGTTTAATAACATTACCTAATGGAAGCATATACAAGGTAAAGAGTATTGTTCCAAGCACTGATCCTTGAGGAACTCCATGACTAACTCTGGTGTATGACGACGATTTATTATTTACATTTACAAATTGGAATCTATCAGATTGATAAGATTTAAACCAATTTAGAGCCGTTCCTGTAATTCCAATATCATATTCAAGACTCTGTAATAAAATATTGTGATCAGCTGTATCAAATGCAGCAATGAGATCTAACAGGACATCAGCAAATTGTTTACAAAAAGCAGAAAATTAAACATAAAATATATTTTAGAAAGTCTAAAAAAACTAAGTCTGGTCCTCTGGACATTAAAAAAAAACCAAGACAAAACAAAGCAAAAAAAAAAAAAAAATTGTAGAAACGTTTCGTCTTTCGTCTGAAAGACTTCCTCAGTCTGAGGTGCTGTATTCAGCTCAGTCTTATAAATAGCACCCTCTCACAGTGTTACACAACCAGTTGGCTGAAGACAGCCGAAACCAGCTGCTCACATGATCAAGGTTTTTGCTATTTATAAGACTGAGCTGAACACAGCACCTCAGAGGAAGTCTTTCGGACGAAAGACGAAACGTTTCTACAATTTTTTATTTTTTTGCTTTGTTTTGTCTTTTTTTTTGAATGTCCAGAGGACCAGACTTAGCTTCTTTTTTTTTTTTGATTTTTCTACCTGGATTATTGAGCATGCATCAGGGTATCTTTTAGAAAGCGTTTTGTTGTTGTTGTTTGTTTTTTTGCGTGTTCCTTGGGAGTTGTGCTCTTCTTCACAGAATGCTGGGCCTTTAATTCTGATCAAACACTGATTTAAACAAATGTACTTTAATACATCTCAGGACTTTGATATACTGTTCAAAGTCTTTTTCTGGTTTTGTTTTGAAAATCTCAAAGTAAAAACTCAAAAATGCTCTACGCATAATAGAAATAACAAAACATCATTGATATAGACTATTATATTCTTCCTGTTTTCTGCAGGAACTGTGAAATCAGGAGAAAACAAACAGCTTCAGTCTCTGCATGAAGGACTGTAAGGCCATCTGCTGGATCACTGAAGCCAGCTCAAAGTTTCACCACCACAGGAGCTGCTGCTGCTGCAGGAGGCGCTCTTTTCACCCTGCACACATTACTGTAACAGCATTGTCACTTTATTCTCCGTTGAACTCCGTTTCCCACACTTCAGAATACACAAAAACATGAATTTGAACAGCTGTGTGAGTAAAACAGTCTTACTTCAGAGCTAAGTTACATCATTTGATGTCTTAATCTAATTTATTATAATCTATTTTCAATCTGAGTGAGTGAAGGAATAATTAAATAAAAGTATGAGGCAATCATAAATGGGTTATGAATTGTGTTTAAGCGCCTCTTTTTGTTCTCCGTCTGTCAACCATTATGTGTCACATGCTCAGAGAGTGATTAATGGTGGCACTTGTTCTGTTGAAAGATGACATCAGACAGATCTGCTGGGAGAAAATCTCATGTTCTTTTGTGTCCCACTGATGAACTTTGCTTCTTCTCTGCAGCCGGTTTTGCTTTTGAAGCCTGTGTCAGCATTATTGTGTGTGAACGCTTCATCATCTTCATGGTTTTAATAATAATAATGAATTTAATTTATTATAATAATCACTTTAATTTATAACGCACTTTTCATTAACAAAAATCTCAAAGTGCTACAAAGTGCAACAAAATCAAAGATCAAATAAAACAAGATAAAACAAGTAAAATCAATAATAATAATAATAATAATAATATCTGCTTTACTTTTTTAAAATTAATTTATACTATTTTATTCTTTAATTTAATGCACTTACTGTATTTGTCTTTTTTGCAATTTTTTTAGTTTTTAAGTTTTTCATCCCTCCATCCATCATGCTTTTTTCTTTTTGGGCTGTGGGTGAGCCAATGTCGATCTTCAGCTGTCAAATGCAAGAGGAGGGATAAATCTGTACTGTTGTAAATCTAGTTTTAACTACTCAGTACTTTGTTGCTACTTTTTACATTTGCTCAGCCTTTTCCCCAAATAAAACATTTAGCTTTTAGTTTGCCTTTCCCTATTTTGAGATTCAAGCTACACTTTCATTCTTTAGCTTTTAGCTAGACATAGCTACTTTTACCCACACTTTTATTACTATTAACATTTAGCTAGACTTTTCATATGTTCAGCTAGCTCTAATCAAGCTATCATGTTGCTACTATTAGATTTTAGTTAGCTTTTGTTACATTTAGTTAGCATACTGTTTAAACTTATATTTAACATTTTACTACTTTTATCTTTTAACTAGAATTTGGCTACTTTTGACTAGTGTTTTTTTTTTTTAGCCTGTCTCCTTTTAACTTTTAGCTACATGTTCTGCTTGTTTTTTTTCTTTAACACCTCTGTTTCTGCTTCCTCAGCAAATTTCCATAAAACCATTGAGCAGTCAGCCATCACACTGAGCGCACAGTCCCTCCAGTGATGGTTAATCGTCTCCCAGCTTTACTTTCTGTGGGAGCGATGACTCAGATGACTGTTTGTCTGGGTTGCAGAAGGGAATGCTTTCAGGCTCTGCTTCATTTTAACCTTCCAAGTGATTTATGACCACAGATGGTGAAAAACTGCAGGCATCTTTCACAGCTGACAGCCAGCGTTAGAATATACGCATGTGTGCATGCGTTTATTTCTATAATTATGGAGTCCGAATTGATTTGCATGTGCTCTGTAAACAAAGTGAAAGACTGCATTTCCACTGGGCTTCCACTGACACATCTGTAATATGTAACAGATCATGATTAAAACACATAATGTGACCTAGGGAAATAAGAGTTCACCAAACGTGCACACCCTCCTGATAGAAATCAATGTATTTTAGGCTCTATGTGGGACAATTCCCCCTTGTTATCAGTTAAAGGTTGGTTTTGGAGTCGGCAGTGGAACAAAGAGGAGTTTAGTGGTATGATCTTGAAAGAAAACCACCCTGGTTTGGTTTAGTGAAGCCTTCTGTTTGAGCTGCAGACAGACTCAGGTGATGTGGCAGTAATTTGGGGTCGTGGTCACTCGTTTGGCTCTTTAATGTATCATGAATGGTTTAGGGTGGAGCTTCACTCCTCTGCTATTCTGTCTCAGCATCTTTTAGGACAATTATTTGCAGGGAAGTATAATTTTCATTATTTCTACCATGCTGTGGAGCGGTGGGAGAATATGATAAAGGCAGAAACAGAAACAATAAATTGGATATACAGTATAACTGTGGTCCTTACTGAGAGAAGAGTGAAAAAGTAAATGAGAAATTGGGAGGGGGCAGTTATGAGTTGGATGGGAGAAAAGGGTGTGGAAGAAGAAGGAGAGGTGGGTTGGAAAGCATAAACATTGAGGTGAGAGGAGGATAGATGATGAAGAGCATGTTATAAATCTGCTTCGTCAAACTGCTTCAGCCCACGTCAGTGGTTCACATGCAGCCTCCAGTTTGCATGTCTCATCTAGAACTGATGTCACAAACCTCTTTTAACCTTTTCCTCATGAACCACTTCTTTCTCCTAACTTTGTTTTATTTGTGTGCTAACGTGGATGAGAGCATCGTTTATCAATTATCATTTCTCAGAGCTAGATTTCCCAGCTAATATTTAATTCAACCATTTCAAGTTTTATTCTGTAATCTGCAGACATTACAGCAGGTTTGTTTAGGTTTGGCCTTTGACAACAGACTGTGGATATTTATATATCTGTTTAAATCAACACAAACAATTTTATTGGATATAGAAATCTTCTTTGTTTGTTTGTTTAGTAACCAAATGGTTTATGTGACGTTGTTTATTGTCACTGACCTCACCCGTGTTCCAGATTGCAAAGCAATAAAGTTACAGGAAGAGACCATGTCTGATGGGGACAGTCAGACTGCTACAAGTTTATTTTTATTGATTTATTTACTATTTGTTGATTTTAAGTGAGTTTTTGTGACTATTGAAAAATAGTAACTTTATTTACTTCTTGTGTCTGTAAACTTACCTGTTAAGTTGACCCAAGTTGCCCTTTAAATTATGATTCTATTTGATTTATTGACAGTGATTACAACCAAGTCAGCCGTAGTAAGACAGTACATGTTTGTGAATGAGAGGGAGGCCGGTGGGACAGTGAGGCTACAAGGAGCAGAGATCACGCAGGACTTTAAGTACTTGGGGTCAACTGTCCAGGAAAATGGGGAATGTTGAAGAAGTGTAGAAGTGAGTCCAGGCAGAATGGCGTGCATGGAAAAAAAGTTTCCTTTGACCTTTGCTGACACTCGCACAGAACAGTGGTGAGACCAGCCATGTTTTTGGTTTTGAGACAGCAACATTGCCTAAAAGACAGGAGACAGAACTGGAAATGGTAAGGACAAAGATGTTGAGGTTCTCCTTGGGCGACGAGTGAGATCATCAGAGGTACAGCACAGGTTGAACAACTGGGAGCTAAAGTTAAATAGGTCAGACTGAGATGGTTTGGACATGTCCAGAGGAGGGACAGTGGGTATATTGGTAGAAGGATGTTAGAAATGCAGCTGCCAGGAAAAAGACAAAGAGAAGATGTATGGATGCAATTAGAGAGGACATGAAGGTAGTTGGAGTGAGGACAGAGGATGCAGAGGACAGAGTGAGGTGGAGGAGGATGACTTGCTGTGGCGACCCCTGAAGAGTGAAGAAGCACCCGGGTTACAACCTTGTGCATTTAATTCTCTCGTTACACTAGACAACTTTAGTCTCCAGCCATTCATCTGTCGCTTTAACCATCCTACTCCACACTTTTCCTGTTGTCTTCATTTCTGCTGTTGCTCATGTGCTACATTTATTCAGAGAGGCTGAATCAGGTCAAACTATCTTTAAATGAAGCATCTGGTTCAGGTTTAATTCATTCATTCAATTCAAACTTTATTTATACAGGTTAGTCCCATTGAGTCACGAGGACTCATTTACAAGAGAGCCCTGTAAAGTGATCTTAGCAGTATTATAAGCATATACTTCCGGCTCTTGGCAAAGCAGGTCGCTCTCTGCTCCTCTCCTGCCCTAAAGTTTTCCTCCTCCCTGCTTTTGCATTTTTGTCTCGTCTGCAACTCTTCAGTGCTCACTCGAAGCAATTTGGAAAATGGATTTAATTGCGTGGACTGTCTCCTCTATCGATAACATTTTTTCCACGAAGCGCTCCGGACCAGGAGAACCGGCGTGCCCCCTCGACACGCACGCGGTTGGTTACATTATGGACTCGTGGGGAGAGTGGAAGTTGATGTGTCTGACCGTTCTTTCAGTCGAGGACGTGGAAGATCTGTGGATAATTGGACTTATGGTAGCAGGTGCGCTGCTCTTTGGCTTAGGCGGAGGATTCTGCTACTGGAAACAGAATGATTCTTTGATTCGACCTGCGACCTCAATGAACCAGCTGTTGTTCGAGCTGAATCGCACGATGGGAACAGTGGTGGACGACCGCAGACCTGCGGTGCGTTTTGGGACTCGTTTACAGCCGAGCGGGCTTCATCAGGCGGGAGACGGGGACCTGTAGCTCGGATTGAATGAAAGCTCACATAATTCGGACGAATTTGGACCCAGACGGCACCTGGACTCAAGGCTGCAGTCAGAGTACACTGTAGCCTGCCCTGAAAATAAATAAAGCAACTAATCTAATCGGGACCCAAGCAACCTTGAAAAAAGGCTGACTGCAAACCTCTCCTGGAGTCTGAAGCTGTTGGAATAACTGTCCCCCCCCCCCAGAGGTCTCTGTGTGCACTCAGATGGAGCCGGCTGAGCCCATCTGCAGACTGTGCTTATCTGAACGATTGCTCACAGACTTATCTCCCTGCACCGCCACCAAAATGCAACATGTCTTTTGTCTTATCTGTGCTTGAGCTGGTAGAGTTTTTTTGACTTTATCATAGAATGTCCTAAGACAAAATGTGATAGATTCTTTTTTGAATACCAATGATTATCCCACTGTAACGTTCCTTTTTTTTCCATATCTGATTGTCTGGCGGCGCGGATTAAGTTCTGCTGCGGCTTTCCGTGCGTACGTCCCTCTTAGGATGGTGCACGCGCCAATCGCAATGTTTTGTACCCCGGTACAAATATGCCAATAAAGATATATTCTATTCTATTCTATATACCGGTAACTGCTCCAACATTTCTCACACTTTCTGTCCCACGGGAACTGAAGTGAGAGGAATCTGAGACTGCTTCCAGTTCAACACCTCTGACCATTTGAAGAGAAAATTTGTTTTGCACAATTTATGAACATTTTCAAAACGCATGAGACTTGTGTGATGAAAATGAGAATCCCCCAACATATTCTGAGACATCTAGAAAACTCACTTGCTCTTGGCACCAACAGTGAGATACAGACTTTAGTTTCATGCGTGAGTCATGAACATTATGACTTTAGTGATGCTACTGTTCGCACAAGAATTTTTAAATATTAAAAGGTGTAATTTGCCGTCTTAATTTGTAGACTGCAGTTGCTCAGATTTTCCTCTAGGTGGCAGAAATTAAGATGGAGCATCAATGATAAAAATGCATCCTCCTGTGGTCAGCTGTTGTGTCTTTATATATTTTTCTGTCTTGTCTGAATACTTTGATGCTGTTTTTGTGTTTAAATTGTTTGTCTTGGAATTTTAATGCTTGGTTGCCTCAAAGGTGTTTCAAAGAGAAAATATACACATATTTAAACCAGAGAGCTCCAGCATGTTTCTAGCATTGAGGAGGAAAGTTTAGTGGGAACCACTCTGCTGTCCAGATTGCTTTAGAATGCTGGTGAAGATTCTCAGTCGTCCAGGACATGATGAAATCAAAAAAGGCGTTCAATACTGGATCAACTGGACTTTATTTGTTGCAGAAAACGTTTCGACTTCTGTCCAGAAGTCGAAACGTTTTCTGCAACAAATAAAGTCCAGTTGATCCAGTATTGAACGCCTTTTTTGATTACTTTAGAACCATTTCAAACCAGCATCCATTGTCATTTTATCCACACCTGAATCAAAACAGCTGATGGGTTTGATTAGCTCTCATAGATGACCACTACCTGAAGCCAGTGTTGTCAGCGGTCTTCGGTCTTTGGTCCCAGTAACATCTATGGTGCAGCAGTTAAACGCATTCTGCAGTCAACAAAATATTCAGTTTGCTCACATCAGTGTCCAAGACTCTAGCTGACGAGAAAAGCTCCGAAGAAGCTGCTCTTCTCGTCCATGTCTACAGCGGAGGCGTTGGTCACGGTCACGAACAGCCGGTCGCCAGAGGTAAGTGGAAACAGCCCCCCCTGATGGGCAGAGTGGAGAGAGAAATCTGAACCCCGAGACCAGCAGGAGGTCCAGCTCGTCTTCATCAGCAAGATGGGAACCGGGTAGGAGCTCACCTGGTGGGGGAGGAAGAGGCAAACGTACTGTAGCAGTACTGTTTAATAGGCATCAAAACACATGCAGAGACACAATTTTTATCTCACATTTATTACAATACTTACCGCCGTATATGTTCCACCGCCGTATAAGTCTCATCAGTCCAAAAAAGTCTAATAAAGTGGAAAAAACATAAATATGTTGCATTGCTGTATAAGTCGCATCTATTGTGCTTCACCGCTGACCACCCGGAAGCATGGGCCAGTGTGCCAAAATTAGATTTGCTACCAAATGACGGCAGCGGGTGCGTGCACGGGACGACTTTAACAAAAATGTAACTAGATTAACACTTAAAAACAATTATTTGTTTGCTTGAAATTATACCAGTGTGTCTCAGTTGAACTTTCTTTTAATAAATGCACTTTATTGGACAAATCAGCTGCATTTCGCCTGGGCAGCCCAGCAAAATGCAGCTGACTTGATGTTTGCTCCAGGAGTTCCAGAGTGAGAGAAGGTGGCTAACCCCAAAAATACACTACACGCGGTCCGTGTCCGCTCCGCTCCGCAGGTCGCAGCTGAGCGAGTCCAAAGTCCACTGCCTCCGCTCAGCTCAGGTCCGCATGGATGCGCCGCTCCAAGACGCATGCGCGGGAATTGCGAGATTGCGCGATAAATCAAGTGATAAATAATGAAGTCAGAACAAAACAATTCATTCGGTGGAAGAAGGAGAACAACAGTAAAGGCTGCCTTGATCTTCTCTCGTAAATAAGCGACAGGACATGGTTTGAGCAACAGGAAGTGATGTTGACATTTCAGAATAAAATAATTTTTTATTTATTTATTTCTTGTATTGCGTTATTAGGTGTAGTCATAGTCATAAATATAATAGTTTAGTCATAGAATAGTCATAAATGATAGTTTGACAGCATTTTTGTACAAATAAATCCGTATAGAGCTAGGATTAGTCCGCCCGTGGTGATTTTATTTTGTAAATACGGAAGTTGTGCTCGTTCCTTTTCCTGTTGGTGCGACGTAATCTTCAAAAATTGACTCCGGCACAGCTCCGTCATCCGGCAGAAATAGAAAAATTTCTAATTTTGACGGACTGCCGTCCGCTCTCCGCAGCTCACCGCCGCCGTGCGGAGCCAGTGTACTTTATCTCATTGATTATAATGGGTGCGTATTTGCTGCGGAGGTCGGACCGGAGCGGGGCGGAGCTGGAACGCGTGTGGTGTATTTTTGGGGTTAGTATGGCAAGCGAAGTGTCTCAATAATAGCCAATTAATATTAGTCGAGGGCCCTCTAGTGTCTGAAAATGGCAGTGTTCCATATTTTACATGTCAGAATGAATGTAATAATCAGATCTCAGCCAAAATTTGGGTTATAAATATGGGGAAATAACATATATTAGTCACTTCGCTGTATAAGTTGCAGGCATGCTAATTCATGCAAACAAAACTGCGACTTATACATAAAAAAAATGCTACTATCAAATTTCACACACATTACATGCAACATATTACATAAAATACTAATCGAATATACTTACATTAAAGTAAAGGAGGGACATGCATAGAAATATATTTTGTGATATTGTCTAACTAAAACTATTTCAATAATTGTTGAACAAACAAAATGTATTCATCATCAGTAGTAAGAACATTGATCCATCTTACTCAAGCTGAAAATATCTTCCATCATTAATCATTTAATTAGTAATCACTTCCACGTATCATGGCAGTTGGTTATTTTGAGAATACAGAATTGTTAACTAGTGATCTTGAAAATAACTGACATCAAAGTTATTTTATTTATTTTTATTTATAAAATGTATTAATTTTTAAAAACAAAATAAAACAATCCCATAAACGATGATACAAAATATAAAATGAAAGGCAGCAGAGAGAAGAACAAATCTTATTACTTTGTACATCTGCCCCTTTTTTCAAGTTCAAACAATAATAATCTTCACAAATAGTTTTTCTAGAATTTTTGAGAACTGTGGTAACAAGGAGATTGGTCTATAATTGTTGAACACACATTTCTCACCATTTTTTTAAAAGAAGAACTACCTTAGCTGCTTTCATAATATCTGGAAATATTCCTGTTGAAAATGATAAATTACATACCGGTAAATGGCTCAATATTAACAGCACGTTTCACTGTTCTCAGTTTTCATATAAAGAAACATCAAACTATGAAAAAATAAAATTACACAAATATACACATTTTTGTCTAGAAATAACTTATGCCAATGTAGTCAGTCTTCTATGAACTTTACAGAGATAACCAACTTTATCCTGTGAACCAGTAAATCTTTTTCAGGTATATTTTTATTATTAAGTCATTTGTAAAGTGTTTCCGGAGTTTTAGACTCTGAGAATATGAACGATGTTCTCCTGAGACTGGACTCAGGCCTGTGTTTCCATCGTTAAACCAACTTGGGTTAAAAATACAGCAAACAGAACTCTCTTCCAGAGGATTTGGACTGTCTCTAAGTACTGTATTCCTAAAATATGTTCGGAGCATTGTTTGTTTAAGCAGTAAACTATTTTCTGAGATATTTTTAAATATTTACACAGTGTGACCTGCAAGTTGTTCTCACACAAGAACCTCATAACTTTTGTGTCTCACTTGGGTCTGTGAACTCACAACCGAGGGGTGCTGCCCATTTTAAATAAAAAAAATGGGTTCTTGTTTATGAATGCATCTGGATGTTTTTAATTAATGAAATGTTATGCAGACAAAACATTATCAATAGTTTGAAGCAACTTATTGCACTGCTTTTGCAAATGAATTCTTGTCCTCTCTGGTTCCCAACCTTCATGGACTGTGTTTCAGACAAAGTATTTACTGGAGCGGATTCTTTGCTGCTGCCTCATAAATACTTCCTGCCTGTTTAGATTCAGAGCCTTTCCTGTTTGTAGTGGTAAGCAACACTTCACGGCAGATTGTGGTCGGAGATTATGTTTCTGTTTGTTTGAGCACATGGGCTCTTTAAAAAAATACTGATCTCAGTCATCAGATTTGGTTCTCATGCAGAATAAATTACATTTTAACATTACATTAACATTTCAACAGCCATGTTACAAACTGATCAATGCAACAGACTGAGCAAAGCTTCAACTTGTTGGAGGATGAGGTACGTTGAGTCATACCAACATTTCACAGTGCAATCAAAGAGCTCTGCCAGCTGGCTGCTGCTGCTGAGTCTGTTATTTATTTTTATTCATTTTTAAAGAACGTGCATGTTGATAAATAGTTAGATTAAGATCAACAGCTGCATGAAATTTGGCCTCATTAATATTTTTGCATAAAGCACCAATTTTAAATGTTTCTCTGTTCATTTTCCATATGCTGGTGAAGATTCTCAGTCATCAAGGACATGATAAAATCAAAAAAGGTGTTCAATGCAGAAATGCATTATACAATACATAATGCAATATACAATACAATACAATACATAATGCATTTTCCAAATGCATTATTTTTCTTTTGATTGATTTTTGTGATAAGCCTTCTTGCATATGTCGTGGTGGGCAATCATGTTTTTTGCCTGCTCCTGTGTGTGTGTTTGTATTTGTAACCAAAATATCTTGTAAACCACCTCTAACACATTTAATGAACCTTGCAGAAAAAAATACAAAAAACTAAGGTGTACAACTAATTCTTTTTTGAAGTTCCCTAGATTCCATGGCTGCCACAATTATCCATCCATTTTCTTTACCCGCTTCTTCCTTTTAGGGTCATGGACACTGTTGTCCATATCAGCAGTCACTGTGTGAGAGGTGGGAGGCACCCTGGACAGGTCGCAAGTCCTTGACAGGGACACGCAGAGACAAACAACCATTTGCTCTCTCACTCACACCTGGGAACATAGAATTACCAATCGGTCCAACATACAGTACATGTTTTTGGTCTGTGAGGAAACCGTACCCAGAGAAAACCCACACATGCATGAAGAGGACATGCAAAGTCCACCCAGAAAGGTCCTGGGCCAGGATTTGATCTGATGACCATCTCACTCAGAAGCAACTCTACCAACTGAGTCATGGCAAAATACTTAAAAATAATATATATTTTTTACTATTAACTATTGGAGTCCAAGAAATTACAGTATTATTGCAGAATGCCCTATCCTTTGACTTTTATGCAAAAAGTAAAAAAAACAAAAAACAAAAAAAAAACACCTCTTTGTTACCTTTACCCACTTTAGTAAAGTTGTTCTAGTTGTTCTATTGTTCACAACGCATGGCTCAACACAGGAGAGCCACCTCCTATGGACAAAACTCAGCTGTTCACCTCCACCTTGCGGACAAGGGACACTCATTTGAGGACCAGAATGTTCATATTTTGGACCGTGAAGTTCAAATGCCCAAGCTCGGTGAATTGCACTTGGAGGATGAAGGTGGGGTCCCTTTTATGCAAAGAGGGCGGGGCCTCATTGCTGACGCCCACCTGCCTTAAAAGGCGTGAATGTATTACTTCAGGTGAACCGCGCGGCGGCGCAATTCCCATAGTCATATGTTGCACCTCGTTCCCTTCCTTCAGGGAACATGAGTTATGGTGCATAACTTTCAGGTTGTATGGATGATGGATGGATTGAGGGATGATTGATGGACAGATGGATAGATGGTTGGATTGATGCATGATGGATGGATGGATGGATTGATGGGTGGATGGATGGATGGACGGACGGGCTGACGGACAGATGGATGGATGGAGATGGATGATGGTTGGATTGATGCATGGATGATGGATGGATGGATGGATGATAGATGGATGATGGATTGGTTGGTGGATGGAGATTTTACTCTGTTGTTTTTTATTTATTATTTTTTTAACTGTAAAGCACTTTGGTCGACTTCGGTTGTTTTTATGTGCTATATAAATAAAATTGACATTGACATTGACATTGACATGGATGGATGGATGGATGGATGGATGGATGGATGGATGGATGCATGATAGATGGATGGACAGATTGATGCATGATGGATGGATGGATGCAGGGCTAGACTGGGACAAAAAATCGGCCCGGGCATTTTGAGCAGAGTGGCCCACCATGGAAAGAGAATGACGCTCGTGAATGGAAACAAATTTCTTGTAACAGTGCTTGCAAACTGTAATGAAAAGATACTTTTTTATTTAAGTCAGTAATTCTATGATGACCCATGTTATCATGGCACCCTGTCAGAATGATTATAGTCAGAGCAAGATGTGCTAACAGCAATCACTCTTAGATATTGCTTGTATTTATGTCTGTTTTCCCTTGACCCAACAAGGTGCTTAGAATAAAATCATAGTTTATTAAGATGACATAATGGTGTTTGTTAAACAGTATTTATAGGAAACCATACCATACCATGCCTCAAAAAGGAGGAACCATCAGAGAGCCTGATGGCTCTGTATTGTAACAACAGGAACACAGAAATTAAAAATCTCAAACAACCATTCTATAAAGAAACTTTATTTTTCCATCAGCCATATATTCCTGTTTTGTGTTAAGATAACATAACAAACATTGTCTTGTTGGTGTATATGTACTTGTCTAATGAACTTAAACTTACTACACCATCCTCAGAAATACACATGACTCAGAGTCATGTGTATTTTCATCACTTTGTAATGGTCACTGATCGATTAATAAAGCGTTAGATTTATTTCCATTTGTTTCCTTTATGTGCACAACTGATTTGTTTGTTTAAACTGGGTAAAGGGTATTAAATGTCATCATATGGCTAATATCAATATATGTTTATGAGAGTTTTCTTGTATGTGGGGTGAATTATTTTCTGTTTACTGGTTTATGCTTTCTGCTCAACCCTTATAAGTTTTAAGCGCCGTCAGCTCCAGGCACTGCCCGTGACTAATTTAGCGTATGTAATAATTAGTCCCCTTTTATCGCAGCGGTGGGGGGCAGGTTGTTACAACTTCTTACCTGAAGTTGAGTATTTCCCACGCTCGCATCGGCATCTGCGGCTGCCGCGGGTCTCCCGCTCTCCTGTCGCCATTTCTCGGCCTCATCCACCTGCAGACCTCCGCTGTCGGCACCACCTGCTGCTGAGGTGGCCGCTCCACAGCCACCAGCAAACATCTGGGTTATTTTTATACATTTTGCAGCATCTGCCTGAAGGGCTTGTCTCTTTTTAATCCTATTTTTTTCGGCGCCTCCTTTTCGCTTTTTGCTGCTCTCCATGTCGTCTTCTCCTCTCTGTGTATGACTGATTGATTGGTCTAAAGGGGAGGGGCTGGTCGGGCCGCCAAAGAGTGCTGAGAGATTTCATTGGATTAGCTCGATGTCGTTCAAGAAAATCAACCAATCGGCCGTCGCGATTGACAAAAAAATAGCTATAATTTATTTTTTTGGTTCATGACAGGACCGCCCGGGCGGCCCAAAAATCACAGACGGCCCAGCGGGCATTTGCCCGGTGTGTCCGATGGCCAGTCCAGCACTGCCGTGAACACAGATGGTTTGAGAGGGGGGTGAAGGAAGCTGTTTATGTTAAGAGAGAAAAATATGTCTCTTAACAGAGGAGGTCTCAGATTCCAACTTTCAAAAATGTATCATGCAGCTTTAGGACTGATTCCCAGCCAGTTTTCACACCTGATGGGAACAGAGGAGCCTCATCTGTGAATTAGACTAAGACCTTAAGAAGCACCTACTGGTTAAGGTGAGGTGTGATTTGTCAATCTACATATGTATGTGTGTATCTTATATCACTCAGCCTTTATAACTTGAACCCCACACTCTCTGCTCTTTGAATTGAGAAAGCTGCTCGGAAGAAGCGCAAAACGTCTTCTGTTACAAATAAAGTCCAGTTGATTTTGTATTGAACATTTTTTGAATTTATCATGTCCAGGATGACTGAGAATCTATCTTCACCAGCATAGTAAAGTTGGTAAACATTTTTAACAAACATCAAGGTGACACAATGGTGTGTTGGTTCCTTAAAACAAGAGTTTGAATCCCGCCTGTGCAATCTGCTCTGTGCTTAGTGTGCATGATCATTCATAACTTTTAGGCCACACTCAGTTTGTTCAGTTAAAATCATCCATGCCTCATCCTGTTCCTGTTACCTCAGGTGTTCCCCAGGGCTCTGTCCTGGGACCCTTGTTGTTTATCATTTATCTTCTCCCCCTTGGTTACATTTTTCGCAAACATCATATTCAGTTTCACTGCTATGCAGATGACACCCAACTCTATCTCTCAACCAAACCTAACTCATTCACTTTCACCCTCGTCCCTCACTGATTGTCTGCTTGAAATAAAACACTGGTTCACTTTAAACTTTCTTAAACTAGATTGCAACAAAACAGAACTTCTTTTAATTGGCACTAAATCAATACTAAATAAACTTCATAGCTTCTCCATTCCAGTTGATAATTCTTCCATCTTTCCCTACCATCAAGAGTCTGAGTGTCATCCTTCATAGCACCCTCTCCTTCGCCTCCCATGTCAATAATATCACTCGGTCAGCCTACTTTCATCTTCGAAATATTAATTGTCTCCGTCCTTCCCTCACTCCTCACTTCACTGCTGTTCTGGTCCACAGTCTGGTCACCTCTCGTTTAGATTATTGTAATTCTCTGCTTTTTGGCCTACCTCAGAAAACCCTCCATAAATTACAACTGGTCCAAAATTCAGCTGCCCGTATCATTACACGGCCCATCACATCACACCTGTTTTACAACAGCTTCATTGGCTTCCCATCCCATATCGCATCAACTACAAAATACTCCTCCTTACCTTCAAAGCTGTCTACAGCATCTCCTCCATACCTTTTGGACCTTCTTCACATTGCTACACCTGCTCGTACCCTCAGATCCTCTTCTTCTATTCAGCTCATTGTTCCCCTTGCCCGTCTTGTTACTATGGGGAGCAGAGCATTCAGCTGCTCTGCTCCCCAGCTCTGGAACTCACTCCCACCTGATATTCGCAACACAGACTCATTGCCACATTTCAAATCCAAACTCACAACTTATCTGTTTAAAGTAGCCTACGCACTGTTGCAACTGCATTGTTTTATTTTAATTCTATTTTACTTATTTTTACTGTGTGTATAATATTGTGTCTGTTTTTATTATTGACAATGCAAGGTGACCTTGAGTACCAAGAAAGGCGCCTACAAATAAAATGTATTATTATTATTATGATGATGATGGTAAATGGTAAATGGAGCTTACTTATATAGCGCTTTCCAGCCCCCTTTGAGGGGCCCCAAAGTGCTTCACAGTACCAACCATCCACCCATTCATACACACATTCATACACCGGTAGCGGTAGACTGCCATGCAAGGCACCATCCAGTCCTACAGTGAGCAACTCTGGGTTAAGTGTCTTGCCCAGGGACACAACGAGGTATGCCGTGACCAGGGATCAAACCCAAGACCTTCCGGTCCTGAGCCGGCTGCCCTGCCTCTACACCAACTTGGCCCCTACCTGTGCAGGTTATTTTTTGCTGTTATACTCCAGATAAATGTTAATGGGGCAAATGTTGCTTGGTGATCTTATAATCCTGAAGCTGCAGGTTCAAGCCCAGGTTGTTTTCAGGAAGGGTTTCCAGTGTCTACTTTGTGAGTTCACTTGCTGTGGCAAACCCCACAGTGGGGAGCATCTGACAGAAAAACAACAACTTCAAAGAAATGTAAAAAAAAAAAAAACTTCATGTTAGACCTTCGACAGTGAGAATGTTAATTTGTCTCATCTGTCTCTGTGTCGGACATTAGCTGGACTGACAGTCTGTCCAGGATGTACTAGCGCTGAACAATTTTGGAAAATATTCTAATTACCTTCAGACAGTTTGGTCAGTGATTTCTGTTGGCTGGTACTTTGCTTACCTGAAGATGAAGCACTGCTCATCGGCATTCTGGATATGCAACAATCGTAAATGACTTTGTGGTGTTTTTCAAAGTGTTGATAAAGACTTGTGATGTTACCTTGAGAGGTAGCAACGGCAGCAAGGCATGTTCTGCACAATACATGTCGTTGTGCAGCGTCGTCTTTTTTTATAGCCAAAATAATTCCAAACAACGGACGTGCTGCCAGTCTTTGGTACCAAACATTCAGATGTATCAGCTTCTGTCGAGCTTGATGCCATTGTGCAACGAGTTAACGCACAGTGTTGACTTCTCCCACTCTCTGCTCTGCTTTGCTCCACTCACTCATAAGTCAACCAGATCATGTGATCAGTCAAATTGCAGCCTTTACGATTAGAAAATCTCGTTTTATCATATTGCGATATTATTGCAAATGCAGTTAATTGTTCAGCCCTAGGATGTACCCCATCTCCTGCATAATTACATGGAAGATATGTTTCACAGACCTGATAAGGATAAGATAGGTTTAAAAATGACTTAATGACAAAACATGTTAGCTAATTAAAGAAGAGAAAAGTCAAAAGATTTATGGCACTTAGTAAGTTGTAAGTAAGCACGGCTATCTGTGATAGTTTTCTTTGAGTATCCACAGCCCACAGACATTTGTTTAGAGAGAAAGATTAGGACCTAAAGCAATCAAACTGTACAAGGAAGTGAAAAATCAAAATTAAACCAAGAGAAAAGTGACATCTGTCTGTATTCCCAGCTCTCTCTGACAGTTTGGATCCAATAACTCAATTCCACTCAGATAGATTCAGACAGAGGCAAAGATGAAGAGAGGAGAAAAACATGTACTTAAGAGGTTGAACTTGTATCCCCGTGTGATTATAGATTCTGTATGAAGTCTTTAGCTTTGCCAAAATGTCTACCACTACCTCACATGGCTGAACGGAGGTTTCACTGTCAGACGCCAACTGTGAAACCCCACTTTTATTTGTTTTTAGTGATGTGTTGTACTAAAACGTACAAAAACACAAAAGGACACAGTTCAAAATAGGATAGACTAACCTGACTTCACAGTTTTCACACAGCTAGTTTCTGACAGAAATATAACTCTTGTCTGTGTTTGAACACGTTTGATTTACCAGTAAACTTGTTAAAACCAGTTTGGAGACAGGCATCAATAAACAATTAACTGAAATAACATGGTAGTTTTTGTTGGACTGAACAGTTTCCACGGATAATAAAAATGTTTGTACTTGACATAAGCATATTAATTCATTTCAATTCAGTTTATTTATATAGCACCAAGTCACAACAGAAGTCATCTCAGGACACTGAACAGAAACATTCACATACACAAAAAAGCCAATAAGGAATAGTTATCTCTCTAAGGAAGCCAGCAGATTGAATTGAATCGTCACATTGTTGCAGTCTCCCATCTAGAGCAAGCAAAGTGGCAACAGTGGAAAGGAAAAAGTCCCTTTTAACAGGAAGAAACCCCAGGAGAACCAGGCTCAGGATGATCGGCCATCTGCTTCTTCCGGCTGGTGTTTGAGAGGACAGGAAGGAGAAACAAACACAGAATGACAGGTCCAGTTGTACTTTCTATTGGAGGGAAGACCAAAAACATGTTAAGGATAGAAATAATTACAAATAGTGAGGCACAGTGGCTCAGATGGTAGAGCTGCTGCCTCTCAGTGAGAAGGTTGCCAGATCGAATCCCAGCCAGGGACCTTTCTGGGTGGAGTTTCATGTCCTCCCCTTCCATGCGTGGATTTTGTCAAGGTACTCCGGTTTCCTCCCACATACCAAATACATACATGTTAGGCTGATTGGTAATCACATGTTAAGATAGAAATAATATCATATAAAAACTATTCAGTTGCAACCATTCATTTAAGGAAATTAGGTAAATTTGCCCTCCAGTATGTCTAGCCGGTGGCAGCATAACAAGCCAACCCTAACTACAGATTTATCAAAAAGGAGAGTCTTAAGCCCAATCTTAAAAGTGGACAATGTGTCAGCCTCACGGAAAGAAATATGGAACAACAAGATCTGTAGTATAAGATGGAGCTAGGTTGTTGAGAGCTTTTTAGGTTAGAATCAAGATTTTGAATTAAATTCTGAATTGGAGGGAATAGAGAGAAGCTAAAACTGGAGAGATATGATCTCTTCTATCAACTCCGGTTAAGACTCTGGCAGCAGCATTTTGGATTAACTGAAGACTTTTTAAAGAAGTATTTGGACACCCAGATAATACACCATTGCAATAGTCCAGTCTAGATGTGACAAATGCATGAACCAGTTTTTCTGCATCATTTTTAGATAAGATGTT
>JBBPBX010005243.1:60061-70191 GCA_038048925.1 Garcialebias charrua | reverse complement strand
TTTTCTTCAGTCATACAAGAATTTTGATTTGCCTGTGCGGTCCCTCGACAGTTCCCTTTGAAAGTTTTCTTGGACTCGCAGACCTCAACTTGACCTCTGTGCTTCGTGTCGTTACTTGAATCCATTATAAACTGAACTAAGCGTATAGACGCTCGAAAACACTTTGCTATCTCCTTGGAGCCTCCGCCTGCTTTGAGGGCACCACTTAATTTAATCTTATTGCTACACAGCTGCTTATGGAAGGTCTAAGCTGCTGATTGTTGTTAAACCCTATATTGGATAGATTATGGGGGGGGTTTTTTGTCAGAACTTGTTAAAAATTGCCAAATGTCCCTTTCTTTCTTTCTTTCTTTCTTTTTTTGAATAATAAAATATATTAAATGTATCCAATTTTTTTATTTTTTTATCTAGATCAATTTTATTCAATTACCGTATTCTCCGGCGTATACGTCGCACCTTTTTGCCTACATTTCTAAGCCCTGCGACTTATAGGCCGGTGCGACTTATACGTCGATTTTTCCAATATTTTGGTCATAATTTGACTTTGGTCAAAAACTCCAAAAATGGTGCAGTACCAGTTTCGGCCGCTATGGGCGCTAAGAAACCCTTTACAGTACCTACACTGTTGACATCTGCCTGGTCCAAAAATGGTGCAGTGACACAGAAGATGAAGACTTCAATGGTTTTGAATAAATAAATAAAAACCATAAAATAAATACAGTATCTGTTTCTGTCATCATTTTAAACTGAGACACGTTTTTTACTGTAATGTCAGCTAATAAAAATATATTTTTATGTGTTTATCTTTAAAGATAAATGATGAAAGACACAAAATATACAAAAATTATGTTCATTTATTAATGAAAAGTTCAACTAAGACACATCAAACAAAATACTGTAGTTTTTATGTGATAATCTTGTCAAAAGTCCTTCCAAACAATTTGGCAGCCAGTCCAAAATAATGTTCATTTATTAATGAAAAGTTCAACTAAGACACATCAAACAAAATACTGTAGTTTTTATGTGATAATCTTGTCAAAAGTCCTTCCAAACAATTTGGCAGCCAGTCCATTTTGGGCAAAACACCAGTTCACGTGAGGTGCGACCTATAGGCCGGTGCGACTTATAGGCCGGTGCGACTTATACGTTGATTTTTCCATTTAATTGGGCATAATTAGGTTGGTGCGACTTATACTCCGGTGCGACTTATACGCCGACGAATACGGTAGTTATTCTAAACCTGAAAATTCTCAAGATGTCAGGTTTAAACTTTTAAACTAAATTTAACAGCTGAACAATATTTAGTTAGTAAATTTATAGAAGATTAAATCACTGTTATTTTTAGAAGGCAAGAGCTGTGATATTCCATGATGATATTAGGTTTTCTTCTGCTGTTTTTTTTATTTTTTATTTTATATTTTTAGGTTTGGCCTGGTTTATTAACACGTGCTCACTACAAAAAAAAAAAAGTGCAAATAATTTCACACTTTTTCAATGACCCGCAGACAGGAAATAAACTGTGAAAACAATACTGCATTGGAGTATCAAAAATTAACAGAACTTGCAAAGATAAACAATACAGATGCTAAACGTGTTCTAATAAATGTTTAATGTGCTTAATGTAATAAAATGTTTGTTATTGACCTACCCGATGCATTGTGTCAACTAACAAAAAATATTCAGAAATCATCAATGACATTAAAATTTAAAAAAATTCTGCAATATTTGTAAGTATTAATGCGCATCTCATTGACTTCACCCTTCATACAGAATCACCCACGTGCAAACAAAACAAATGGTAAATGGAGTGTACTTACCATATTTTTTGGACTATGAGGCACATTTAAAATCCTTTAATTTTCTCAAAAATCGACAGTGAGCCTTATAATCCGGTGTGCCTTATGTATAAAAACAGACCCGTTCATTGATATTGTGCCTTATGATCGGGTGCGCCTTATAGTCCAAAAAATACCATATATAGCACCTTTCTATCTTATCAACACTACAATGCCCTCATTTACCTATTCATAAAACACTCTACTTTTTTTTGCCATTCAACCTTTATTGATACAGATAAATCACACTGAGCCTCGATGACTCGTTTACAAGTGGGACCTGTATGGACAGATAAAAAAATGATGAAAATGATGACATGTATAGGAATTGTAGGCAAAAAAAGTTCCCAACAGACTCTCATTCCTTGGCTGAGGAAACATAGCCTGAATTTGAAAAAACACCCCACACATAAGCACATAGTGACACAGACGTTCCGCAGGGGAGACAAAAATATATTTATCTATAGCTATCTATCTATATCCATATCTAAACAAAGATTAATCAGAGCTTTAGATCACATTTATACACCAATGGGAAACACATCAGAGACAATGAAGGGTTCAATGTCTTGTCCAGGGACACTTCAGCATGTGACTGCTGATGGCATCGAACCCTTAGCTCTTGCATTGGAGGGTAAATGTTCTAACCAGTCAGCCACAGCTGCCCCAAAGTAAAGGAATGCATATCATCCAACACCTATTGTGCCAGGGAGCATCTTATGATGTGCAAGATGGCATCAAAGCCACTTTGATCAAACCTTAAAAATACCATTTTGGTCAAGCTCATGCAATATTACAATAGTCCATGCTCTGAGAGTGCATTGTTAATGACTCTCAGCAACTATTGGGGAAAAAAAAGTAAAAATAAAAGACTGTTATAGATATTTTAGTGTTACAAAGGCAAAAACATTACAGCCTGCTTTTCATTTTTCGGCCATAGGCAACAAAAAAACAGGAGCAACAGGATGAATTGTGTATTTTCATTCATTCATTCAACCTTTATTTAGTCAGGTAAATCTCCTTGAGCCTTGAGGGCTCATTTACAAAAGCGACCTGCTACAAACTAAAGAATGATGAACAGCAATGATAGAATTTCCTATATTTAACAACAAACAACAGAAAAACATAAGAGAGAAAAACATGCGTATGCGTCGAAATATGACCAGTTTGTGTTTGCATCTTTGCAGGGCGCAAAGTGCGGTGAGGGGCTGCGAACAAGGAACCTGTCGTGTGTCATCCACTGGGGGAACTGGCACGAGTCTCCTCCTCAGCCAGCAGAGCCGGAGCTTTGTGGAGATGTGAAGCAGCAACAGCTCCTTCAGGAGATGGAGCAGCCGTGCTTCGTGCACTGTCCAGGCAAGGATGCATTCAGATTGAGCAGATTTTTCAAGCTTGCTCTTGTTATATGCTGTTATTTAGGTTTTTAGGAACACTGCTCTTTTAGTTGAATTTTTTTTTTTTTTCACTGCATTTTTTTTTAAGCCTGTTGACATTTCAACCGAAGCCTCCAGATAATTATTGAGTTTGTCTAACGGAACACTCAAATCATTTTTCCCCTTCAACACAGATTATTTGCAATTGTTAGCTAATATATTGTCCTCTCCCTCCACCGCTTGACATTTTCAACAGCTTAATAATTGAAAAATCAATGAAAGTCATAAATTAACTAATGGCTTGTATAATTGTCTATGATCTGCCTCTCAGCGAGAAGGTTGCCGGTTCAAATCCCGGTCCGGGGCCTTTCTGGGTGGAGTTTGCATGTTCTCCCCGTGCATGCGTGGGTTTCCTCCGGGTACTCCGGTTTCCTCCCACAGACCAAAAAACATGCTTGTTAGGCTGATTGGTGACTCTAAATTGACCCTAGGTGTGAGTGTGAGAGTGGATGGTTGTTTGGTGTGAGTGAGACAGGTCCCTCTTGTAAATGAGTCCCCGTGACTCAACGAGGCTAGCCTGTATAAATAAAGGTTGAATGAATGAATCTGGGTTGGCTCGTCTGATAAGGAAAGAAAACATTTTTTCTCTTACATACAAATAAATGGAGGTTTTTAGGCTAATAAGAGCATCATTGCTTTAAATAACTAGAAGAAAAGCATGCTTTGTGATCAATAACTTAAAACCTTTTTTGTTTTGTTTCCCACTCAAGTTTGTAATAAGCTACAAGCAAATAAAGCACAAAAAACATATTCCGTGCTAATTGAAGCAATTACCAGATCACACTGCCTAGAGCAATCACCTTGTCTCTGACAATCACTCCACTTATCGGGTGCATGCAGTTTATGCTGATGGGAGTAGTGCATGGGGAGAGCGGGTGTGAAAGTAATAACTTAATTGGCAGAAATCAAACCTTCACCTGAATTAAACTGCTTTGCAATGAGAGCACTGTAAACACGTTTATTGTGAAATTTGCAAAGACTACGTAAAAAGTATTGTGGTTTTTGATTCAGTAATATGCCTTTTATTTTTCTACAATCTTATACATACTGGTAGATAAAATAATGAGCATAGAAAGTTTTCACACCATCAAACAAACAAAAGTAAATAAAAATATTAAACAAAAACATGAGCAGTTTTCTGTTTCTCCTTTTAAAACTGTGAAAAAAGACACTGGACACACTTGAGCTGTATGTAGCTGCAGTGAACACCTTTAAGTCAGCACATCACTACAATCCTTGGTGAGCTATACTGTAATTTATTACTATGCTGATTTTGCCTCTAAACGAGAGGTGGGTTGTTCTGCCTAATATCAGGTGTGTTACTGTTATTGTACAAACCAGTGTCAGTAAACAGTGTACAGTAATTTGAAAGAACTTGTCCAAGACACAGATTAAGTAAATTAGATGTGCATTATACACTGATTATATAAACGATGAGTGCAAGGCCTTTAGGAACATGTGTTTAAATTGAACCATGTTTGGTGATGTATTCTCAGCTTATATACATTTTGTAACGGGGAAGTTATCAGAATCAGTTTTATTGTCAATGCACCAAAGCGCCACTAAATTAAATTTCAATATAGCCCGTCCAAGTAAACCTTAAACAAACAGACATGGGGGGGGACGGAGGTGTCTGAGGCCGCAGCCTAGTGTGAGGTGCAGCCTTTTTCATTTAGATAGGAAAAGAGAAACACAGGGGAAGGGGAGGCATTAAAAAATCATATCTCACATAATGTCCTAGATGGTACTAGAGCCGTTATTTCTAACCCGGGCCTAAAGCCCGGCCCTGCGCATCCGAATTTGGGGCGAGGCGGGCCATAATAATGTGCTGGATGGGCGAGCCGGGTTGTATTGGGCTTTTGATTGCTTCAGTAGATCAGCCGTGATCCAATTATATTGCAACACGGCTTGCCATACTATCCAAATATATGGCAACATCACCAGCCACACGTGGCCATTTCACCGCGAGCTGACCGGCCTTGAATCAGAATCAGAATAAGCTTTATTATCATTGCACCGAGATACAAAAATGTATGGAAAGAGGTAAAATAAAGTTCAGTTAAGCTTCAGATGGGACTATATGACCAGTAAGCGATCCATCACCCAAATGGACATTCAGTCAGCTGCTGCACTCAGCAGTCACATGTGGCTGACGACCCAAACAGGTGAGATCCCAAAGCAGACATGTCAGAGTAGGGTCCATGTCTGAATAATGCAGAATGCAGGCAGAAGCAGGGTTTTAATGTGCTTTGATGGCCATGAAAGGACAAACACCCCCTCAGCTCTGATCTTCATGCTCCGTTTATTCAGCCACACGCGTCCGCCGACAGTTAATAACTGTATAAGCCGTCAAAGCTTAATTAAAAATGTCTGGGTTTTTTGGTGGTTTGGAATTGTAATTACTGTTAATTCCTTGGGTTGGGTGGGGTTCGTAAATTATGGCTACAGGCTACAAGGTCAGATCTCATTTTTGGGGGACCCAAATGCAACTCTAGATGGAATACAGTGTGAATGTTAAAAAAAAATTTTTAAAGCACAGAAACAGCAACATGACATCATTCATTCATTCATTCAACCTTTATTTAGTCAGGTAAATCTTTTGAACCTCATGGGCTCATTTACGAAAGCGACCTGCTAAAACTAAAGAACAATGAACAGCAATGGTAGAATTTCCTTAAACAATAAACAATCAAACAATAAACAATAGAAAACAAAAGAGAGAGAAAAAAATATATATATATATATATACATATATATATATATATATACATATATATATATACATATATATATATATATATATATATATATATATATATATATATATATATATATATATATATATATATACATATTCCTCCTTTTAACAAAGTATCAAAAAACTAGCAAAACATTATAAGGTATATGTATAAAATCAAAGACAGGAACAAATCTGCATTGGTTTTTGCCAGGATTCCAACAGATTCTGAAAACCATTTAGAGAAGTCAAGGTCGAGAGCTTCAGATCTTTTTGTAAGATATTCCATGAAGCAGGAGCAGAGTAGGAGAAGGCCCTTTTTCCAAGTTCAGTCCTCACTGACGGAACACTGCAGGTAATCATGTCCTGAGAGCGCACGCTGTAGCTGCACTCACGCAAAGACATGTAGGAGGAGATGTATGAGGGCAGCAGACCAAGAAGTGATTTGAAGATGAAAATGTACCAGTGGAAGAGTCTGCGTGAGGTTAATGATGTCCAGTTAACCAGTGAATACAGGGTGCAGTGGTGGGTACGATAATCACAACCAGTTATGAATCTTAGTGCACCATGATAGACAACATCCAACATCCGCAGGGTGCTTGTAGGAGCATTCATGTAGAGAATGTCACCGTAATCAATGGAGGGAAGGAAAGTCACAGATACAAGGCGTCATCATGACACTCAGAGAGGAATCTGATAACTGATCAACTTTGACGCCTTCAACAACAATGAGCTGTGAAGCAGAGGTCATGTCTTGACCTCGTCTCTGTCTGATAACGGGTACTTAAGCTGCTCCAAACTCGTTGTCCACAGGCAGACCTTGGAATGGAGTGACATGTACCATCTTGTATGCCTGTTTTCAATTATGCACCCCTTGCAAGGATCAAACCTGGGTTGAAAAATCTTGGATCCTTCTTGTGTGGGTTATTTGATTAATGAGTTGAAGGCAGGATAATTAAATTATCCAACATTTACTGCTAAAACTACAGACATGGGCAGCACGGTGGTGCAGTTGGTAGAGCTGTTGCCTCTCTAATATCACCGAGTTCATGTTCTGTTTCTATAGTGTACATATTATGTGTATTCTTGCTGATTGGCTATGGTGAATTTTAGTTTCTGATGTTAAACAATATAATTAATTATTAGAAATGATTGCCATATTTACATACTGTAGCCTACAGTATATGTACTGTCACCTATGAGTGTGAATCTGCCTGTCAACTAACATGCTGAGTTCTGAGTGTTTTGTGGGACTGAAATATGTCCTGGAATTCCAGAATTTACCCAAGGAAAACTCAAGGAATGTTGTTTTCATGAAATGCTGGCAACCCTGTCTAAAAGTGAATCAGTTGTGGCTCAGAATTCCATTACTGTACTCTCTGAAAGTTTCATCAATCCAGTTGTTTTATAGATGCTATGCTCAGAGTCAGACAGTTTTACTCCATTAGCAAATGACAATGGCCCTCATTCACGAACCGTTCGTACGCACAGATTTGTTCTTAAACTGTGCGTACGAGCGATTTAGGATCATTTGTGGCATTCAACAATGTTTTCGTATCCTAGGATTTTTTTCAGATACAAACAAAATTTACGTGTGGTCCAGACCTGTCGTATATTTTACGAGCAGTCGGTCTGCTGTCATCCAGACGGATCTTCTCCACTAATAACTTCATATTTCGTTATTTAGAAAATATTTTGGGTTTAAAAAAATCACGCACCATAATTATTCTTGACAATAGGTTATTCTGTTTGAATTAGAATTATAATTTTAAGTTTAATTTGTCTGGTGTGTCGCGCAGGCTTCAGTGAGTCGTGCGCTCCCCTTGGTCATCAAAGCCCTCCTCATATTAACACCCAGGTACATAAAATTCCCATACACCGCCGCAGAACAAGTACGAATTAAGACTGATTTTCATGCTATTGCTGGACTGCTGTGCCAAACACCATCGGAGCAATAGATTATTATATCTGATTCGAAATATAACCTGCAGAATGTGGTTGCGCGATGGAGGAGCGCGCATGACTCATTTGTGCTGCAAAACATGTTGGCACGCGTCTTGCAGCGTGGCATTTATTGTCCATCCATCTCAGACTATTCCTTGACCACCTCCTGTCCGTGCTGCGGCGAGACGTTTGTTTGAAGCCATTTTCAGATCAAACCATTTATTCTTGATTTCTGATACTGTACGACCCACGGGAGACAAAACATATGCACTACAATATTAATATGAAGTTAACTGTAGTTTCGAGACATTTTAAAATGCTTCTGTTCAAAAACACATCCGACACTTGCGGGGGGGTGGGGGGTAGCGGTGCGCCACAGCTCTTCTGAATAAGTGAAACTATAATGTAACACAGTACACTAAAATTAAAAATATTTGACCATCCGACACTTGCGGGGGGTGGGGGGGTAGCGGTGCGCCACAGCGCGACTGAGAGCAGAACTTCAATCTCCGAACGCGTGAAGTTCTTCTTTTTACTTCTTGAGTTTGAATGAATGGACACTTCCTGCTGTCAAAAGGCAGGAAACGTGGCCTTATATGGTGTTTTGAGGGGTGGGAATTATGTAAATGACCTCTCCGCGAGCACGCGCAGGTTGATAGAACAGGTGGGATTCATTAAATTTACGCAGCCATTTACACACTTTTCTTGAGGATAGAAGACTTTGTTGAATCTGACGTGGCATGTTCGTACGAACGCTTCGTACGAACAAAAGTAGGAGAAATTTAGGATAAAAATACGAACATTTTCGTGAATGAGGGCCAATGTTTTAAACAGACTCAACATGATCTGTTAGTACTTAGAGTGCAGTATGTGCTGAAGATGATGCTCAACTACTTGAGCAAATATTTGCAATATTAGCTAAATGGCTGAGGCAAAGTTCAGGCTAAGGTTGTGTAGCTGTTATGATCATTTTGAATGGAGTTGACTCCAAGAGTTATTTAGTTGTAGATGTGATTTCACTAATTACTTTTAGAGACTTTTATTAAACTTTGTCCAGTGTTTCATAAGGTATTTTGCCAAAACTAGAGACAAATACACACATATACACAAACCCTGTTACCCATTCACCATCTCCTCTCTTAATATCTGCGAGAATGTAACAATAAATGTGTATATATCGTGACATATCTTGACACTTTGAATTGAGCACATCTATTATGATTCAGTTGATCATTTCGCTGAGAGACGTTTGACCTTATCATTGAAATAATCACCATAGAAACAAACAGACGGTATAGCATCATAAACAGACGCTGCCAGTTTGATGTCTTTATTTATTCTTTAAGCCGCAAAATGGATGTTGAATTTTCCCTGAATGAAGAAGATGCTGGCAGTTTCCTGGCTTTAAAATTAACCTTTACTCTGGATTTGTTCATGGCTGTCGCTCAAGTTGCATAGATCTTAGTGCTTCTGAATGTTTGTCATTTTACTTATTTTAAAGGCACAATTATTGTTTGAGGAAAAGACTCCTTAGGTCTCCCTGTTCATGGCTATTGCCTCGTGAAGCCTTTTGTGAGCTTTGGCTATGAGGAGTAAGTGGTTGCCTCTGCTCATCTCTCTCTCCTCTGATCCTCTGCTTGATTCATCACTCAATCCGCCGATGCAGCGAGTCTTGGCTCAGGACCAGTAGCGTTTGATGCCAAGAGCAGACATGACTGTTTGTGTGTGTGTGGCTGTCAGTGTGAGGGTGGCAGGTGCTGTGTAGGGACCAGCGGAGGCGTTGTCGACATACGTGCGAGATATAATATGCACATGTGGCTTGATGCTGCTTAATGCAGTTTTTGCCACAGCATGTTTCTGCACATGAAACAGAGCGAGGGAGGAGCTGATAGAGAGTATTCTTATAAAGATGAAAGATAATGAGATGCCTCAGTCTGTAGATAGGCACTAATGGATGTTCAAGGCAGAGCATCGGAGGCTTGCTCAGGCTGAGGATATGTGGCGTTGGCTGATATTATTGCTACAGGGGTAACCCTACCATGCATGACAAAGGATCTTTGTGTTTGACATTCATGAATGTGATACACTTGTGTCAATTGTTGACATAAAAATAGTCTGTCGACTTAAATATTTTCCTCTCACGAGACCCAAAATATACAGAACCCCTAAAGGGACTTGGGT
>JBBPBX010005243.1:29442-43134 GCA_038048925.1 Garcialebias charrua | reverse complement strand
ACTCAAACCTCCTACTATAACCACATCACTCCTGTCCTGCAGCAGCTCCACTGGCTCCCGGTCAAATCACGCATCATCTTCAAAATTCTACTTCTCACGTTCAAAGCTATCCACAACCTTGCCCCACCTTATCTATCCGACCTCCTACAAATCTCCATCCCATCACGCTCTCTCAGGTCCTCCTCTTCACTACAACTCCATGTACCCTCTGCCCGCCTCTCCACCATGGGGAGCAGGGCCTTCACCTGCTCTGCCCCTCACCTCTGGAACGCTCTACCGCCAGACCTTCGAAACACCACCTCCCTTTCTCTGTTCAAGACTGCCCTGAAAACCCATCTCTTTAGACTAGCTTATCACTAACTTTACTAAATGTATTTTTATCTTCCATTTTATATCCTTTATGTATTTTATATTTCAATTTGTCGCTGATAATGTTTGCTCTGTATTCACTGTGTTGGTTTGTTAAGTGTCCTTGGGTGTCATGAAAGGCGCTTTTAAATAAAATGATTATTATTATATTATTATTATATATATATATATACTGTATATATATATATATATACATATATATATATATATATATTTTCCTTCACCCCCATCATATCCATTTCTTCACTATCTTTGGATTTTTTGTCATTACATTTTTTAACTACATTCATTATTTCATCCATATCAGTTCCCCTTAGAAACATACTGTTCTCACAATGGGCCTCATGCAAGAACCGTTCGTACGCACAGATCTGTTCTTAAACTGTGCGTACGAGTGATTTAGGAGCATTTGTGGCATTCAACAATGTTTTCGTATCCTAAGATTTTTTTCAGATACGAACAAAATTTACGAGTGGTCCAGACCTGTCGTATATTTTACGAGCAGCCAGTCTGCTGTTATCCAGACGGATTTTCTTCACTAATAACTTTATATTTCGTTATTCAGAAAATATTTTGAGTCCAAAGAAATCACGCACCATAATTATATTTGACAATAGGTTATTCTGTTTGAATTAGAATTAGAATTTTAAATGTAATAATGACTAACGGATTAAAATATTTAAATTAAAATCAATTTGTTATCAATGCCGTTTTCTAACACTACAATATTAATATGAAGATCTCAAACTAAAACCAACTTAAATTATGAATTAATTTAAGTTTAATTTGTCTCGGTAACGCAGACTTTAGATTAAGCTCCTCCTGTTACTGTCATAGAGCTCCGATAGCTCAGTGAGATGAGTGTTGGTTCTTTGTTCCAAACCTTATGGTTCAATTCCCACATGGGACGTTTTTTTTTTTTTAAATTCATTCCAGATTTAAAAAACACAAGAAAACTATTTACAATACAACAAGAAATAAAGCATAAAGTCTTTTTAATCTGGAATGAATAAATAATCTAAAGAAAGAAGGAAAACAAAAATAGTCATACCTTGTGGGAATCGAACCCACGAGGTCTAGATAAGGTAATGAGCAGCTAACGGCATATGTGTTCCCAGTTGCGCCACCAGGACATGTGTATAATTTAAGGTCCACATTTATTATAAACTAACATTCTTTGGCTTTAGCTGGTCCTTTCATCCCATGAGTCACGCTGCTATAAAGGACAGATTTTCTTTTCTCGATTTTCTTTTCTCGATCTCGGAGAGCAGTACTTCAATCTCCGCACTTAAGTTCTTCTTTTTACTTTTCGCTGTCATTTTTATGAACGGACACTTCGCAGGAAACGTAGCCTTATATGGTGTTTTGAGGGGTGGGAATTATGTAAATAACCTCTCCGCGTGCACGCGCAGGTGGATAGAACAGGTGGAATTCATCATACGTACGCAGCTCATTTACACACTTTTCCTGAGGATAGAAGAGTTTGTTGAATCTGACGTGGCATGTTCGTACGAACGCTTCGTACGAACAAAAGTAAGAGAAATTTAGGATAAATATATGAACATGTTCTTGCATGAGGCCCACTGTTCAATCAAGTAATTTACATTTTCCCCCACTTTTGCTATTGAAGCCGAAAGATTTGATCCAACATTCATCTATCAATCAGCCAATTGTGTGTCATGTCCTTTAGTGTCTTTAGTTTTTGTAAAAGTCCACATGTCTTTAGTTTGTAGCAGGTCGCTTTTGTAAATGAGCCCTCGAGGCTCAATGAGATTTACCTGACTAAATAAAGGTTGAATGAATGAATGTCCAATCTTATTTTGAAAAACCACGATAGAGCGAGTCTGCGATAAACGAACAGCAAAGTAGAGCAAAACTACTGTATAATTGTATTCGTTCAAGACAGTCATATTAGTTCATAACTGTGTGATTAGTAAGCCTGTGAGAGTTACCAGATCCAAGCAAACAGTTATCGGAACGCACCCAGTCAAAGTAAGAGTGTTCCCGGATCCTGTTCCAGCAGGATCCGCCTGAAATTAAACATGGGTCTTGGACCTATTTGATCTAGCCTTTAGCTAGTCAATCTAGTTAAAAATGTATATATTTCTCTGAATTATTATATCTTGAAAAATTGTTGTAACAGGTACAACTTTTCCATAAACCTTTACTTCCAAAAAACTGAATTATTTGTTAACTATATATAAAGACTTGTAAAGAAAAATAAAGATAAATGTAAACAGAGGCTTTATCAACAGTGATAACCATTGTTTTATGTATTTTGTAGTTTACAAGAGGACCATAACTTTCATACTTTCAAAATATCCTGCATCAAAGTGTGTTTGCATAGGCCTCATTTATAAAAGGCTTAATCTAAGCATTTTTAGATGTTCTCACTTATCACACCCTCATCACATTTACACACCCTGAATGGAAATGTATAATTTTGAAGAGTCTATGGTGTGTACAAGGGGAAGAAAACCCAAGAGTGGATAACATAAACTGTAGTTGTAAGAAAACATTTACACACTCAGATTCACAAGAGATATTCAAATGAGACGTTGTCAGTATAATGTCAGCTAATGAGTGTGTCAGAAAATGGTGTAATCATTTAGATATTTTAAATTGTGGTTTTAAAAGAGCCTCTAATCCATGCAGGGATACTTCTTGAAATTAATTTTGAATGGGTTGTTGCAACCTTGGTTCCATCAAGACACATCCATTCCATTTAACATGAACTGACCTAGTTTTTAATAAAATGGGACAAATATAGAAGCACTGGAAGATGAGGGGACTCATCTGCTCTTAAGTTGTAGTGGCTTAAGTATGGGGGGTGCTGAACATTGCACTGTGCTGATATTAATAATTAATAGTAATTTTGAACAACAAAGATAATGTCATTTTTACTTCAAGAGGTTTAAAAAAAATTCTGTGAAGCCATAAATTGCTTTAATGGCCATAAAGTTTACAAGCTGGCTTATCCAGAAGAAATACTGGGCCTTGCAGTTTCCCATCCATCCATCCATTTTCTTCCGCTTATCCGGGGTCGGGTCGCGGGGGTAGCAGCCTAAGTAGGGAGGCCCAGACTTCCCTCTCCCCAGCCACTTGGAGCAGCTCCTCTGGGGGAATCCCAAGGCGTTCCCAGGCCAGCCGAGAAACATAGTCCCTCCAGCGTGTCCTGGGTCTTCCTCTGGGTCTCCTCCCGGTGGGACATGCCCGGAACACCTCACCAGGGAGGCGTCCAGGAGGCATCCTAACCAGATGCCCGAGCCACCTCAACTGGCTCCTCTCGATGTGGAGAAGCAGCGGCTCTACTCCGAGTCCCTCCCGGATGACTGAGCTTCTCACCCTATCTCTAAGGGAGAGTCCAGACACCCTGCGGAGAAAACTCATTTCAGCCGCTTGTATCCGAGATCTCGTTCTTTCGGTCACAACCCAAAGCTCATGACCATAGATGAGGGTGGGAACGTAGATCGATCGGTAAATTGAGAGCTTTGCCTTTCGACTCAGCTCTCTCTTCACCACGACAGACCGGTACAGCGCCCGCTTCACTGCGGATGCTGCACCTATCCGCCTATCGATCTCACGCTCCAGTTTTCCCTCATTCGTGAACAAGACCCCGAGATACTTAAACTCCTCCACTTGGGGCAGGACCTCCTCCCCGACCCGGAGAGGGCATGCTACCCTTTTCCGGCTCAAGACCATGGCCTCGGATTTGGAGGAACTGATCCTCATCCCGGCCGCATCACACTCGGCTGCAAACCGCTCCAGCGAAAGCTGTAGATCACGACCTGATGAAGCCAATAGGACCACATCATCTGCAAAAAACAGAGAAGCGATTCTAAGGCCACCAAAACGGATCCTCTCAACACCTTGGCTGCGCCTAGAAATTCTGTCCATAAAAGTTATGAACAGAATCGGTGACAAAGGGCAACCTTGGCGGAGTCCAACTCTCACTGGAAACGAGCCTGACTTACTGCCGGCAATGCGGACCAAGCTCTGACACCGGTCGTACAGGGACCTAACAGCCCATATCAATGGGCCTGGTACCCCATACTCCCGGAGTACCCCCCACAGAACCCCCCGAGGGACGCGGTCGAATGCCTTCTCCAAGTCCACAAAGCACATGTAAACTGGTTGGGCAAACTCCCATGTACCCTCCAGGACCCTGCTGAGGGTGTAGAGCTGGTCCAGTGTTCCACGACCAGGACGAAAACCACACTGCTCCTCCTGAATCCGAGGTTCGACTATCCGACGGACCCTCCTCTCCAGAACCCCTGAATAGACCTTACCAGGGAGGCTTAAGAGTGTGATCCCCCTATAGTTGGAACACACCCTACGGTCCCCCTTTTTGAATAGGGGAACCACCACCCCAGTCTGCCAATCCAAGGGAACTGCCCCCGATGTCCACGCGATATTGCAGAGTCGCGTAAGCCAACACAACCCCACAACATCCAGAGCCCTAAGGAACTCAGGGCGAATCTCATCCACCCCCGGAGCCCTGCCACCGGAGCTTTTTAACCACCTCGGTGACCTCAGCACCAGAGATTGGAGAGCCCGACCCAAAGTCCCCAGGCTCCGCTTCCTCAGTGGAAGACGTGCCAGTAGGATTGAGGAGGTCTTCGAAGTATTCCGCCCACCGACTCACAACATCCCGAGTTGAGGTCAACAGCACGCCATCCCCACCATAAATGGTGTTGGTCGCGTACCGCTTTCCCCCCCTGAGACGCCGGATGGTGGACCAGAATCGCCTCGAAGCCGTACGGAAGTCATTCTCCATGGCCTCTCCGAACTCCTCCCATGCCCGAGTTTTTGCCTCAGCAACCACCCGAGCCGCATGCCGCTTGGACTGTCGGTACCTATCTGCTGCTTCCGGGGTCCCACAGGCCAAAAAGGCCCAATAGGACTCCTTCTTCAGCTTGACAGCATCCCTCACCGCCGGTGTCCACCACCGGGTTCGAGGGTTGCCACCACGACAGGCACCAACAACCTTGCGGCCACAACTCTGATAAGCTGCCTCGACAATAGAGGCGCGGAACATGGCCCACTCGGACTCAATGTCCCCCGCCTCCCTCGGAACGTGTTCAAAGCTCTCCCGGAGGTGGGAGTTAAAGCTCCGTCTTACGGGAGACTCTGCCAGACGTTCCCAGCAGACCCTCACAATACGTTTGGGTCTGCCAGGTCTGACCGGCATCCTCCCCCACCATCGGAGCCAACTCACCACCAGGTAGTGGTCAGTGGACAGCTCCGCCCCTCTCTTCACCTGAGTGTCCAGGACATGCGGCCACAGATCAGATGAGACGACAACAAAGTCAATCATCAAACTGCGACCTAGGGTGTCCTGGGGCCTCATGTACAAAGACTTGCGTAGATTTCTTACTGAAAAGTCACGTACGGACAAATCCAGAAAAGTGTCCACGCACAAAAAAATCCAGAATTATCAAACTGTGCGTACACCTGAATCCACGCACATTCCTTATGTACAACACAATTGACGTGGAACTGAGCGCACGTGAGACACCTCCCCTGACACGCCTTCATTTACATATGTTAAACAGATGCAAATTACTTCCTGCATGTGTGAAGGACATGTTTGTTTGATCCCTGCGCGATCAGAAATGATTTCTAGATTCGGGAAAATAATGAATTCAATATAATATGAGTGAGGACAAACATCCTAAGTAAGAATAGTAATAAAATGTGTTCATCATGCAAAGAACGAGTGATTGTCGGTATTTGTGTGCGCGCGCACCCTGCTGTGGTGCGCGAACCGGCTCATTCATTCATTCTGTGTGGAAATATTAACTTTGCGCACGAGTTTATTACCATTATTACTGTAAACACAGAGGAACTTACTTGGATGTTTGCTAGAACATAGATCTTTGTTTATGTAGATGATGTGAAGAAACGAGTCTGTGCGTCTTGGTGGAGACTTTTCATGACATGATGTTGGAGTCTCCAGACGCAGCGCGCGCCCCGCAGCCCTGTGCGCAGTCTGTCTGTGAAGCTTTTGCTCTCCTACAAGTTATATAAGGTGTATTTTCACGTGTCATTCTGGTGAAATCTACAATAAACGCAGATAATGAAACACCTCCAGCTGCAGTGTCAACACCGGCGAGGGTGCGCGCGCTCCAAGCGCGACCACTCAGCCTTTGGGATCATATGGATGAGACATTCCATTGGACATGATCCGGCTTTGTGTGGACTGGACTGCACAGACCCGATCGACCTGCAGCTCCCTCTGTGGAACAGTTTGACCGCTGCTTCTGTATGCACGCGTGATGCACGGCTCCCCAGAGCGCAGCAGTAGTGCCAAACTGGAAAATTATTATTTCTGAAAACGGCTGATAAGCCATATCCTAGATCGGAAAACTATATCTGTTTCTAAATAAATGCTCTGCGTGTTACACTATTTATTATAACCTCCAGTAAGGCTGAATGAATCCGTTCCTGTTAAATTTATTTTTGGCACAACGTTGCGCGTCCTTTATTTCACTGCGTCATGTGGATGTAATACTTGTTAATCGTGTGTTTGGAGGGAATATTAATCATTTACACATCTTGAACTGTTAATAATAATAATAATAATAATAATAATAATAATAATGAATTCAATTTATAACGCACTTTTCATTAATGGAAATCTCAAAGTGCTACAAGGTGCAACATATTTGAATGTCAATAAGACAAATAATAAAACAATTAAAATCAACAACAGTATCAACTCAGATCAAAAGTAGAATCATGAGGAGTAAAGTATGCTCGGTTGAAAAGAAAGGTCTTCAAGCCGCTCTTAAAGTCAACCACAGATTGTGGGGCTTCAGTTTCACAGCGGCACCTGTAAGTGTCGCCAAAGGAAATATAACCACAGAAACGTGCGTACGCAAGCAGGGGAGCATCCGTGGATTTGTACGTGGATGCGCAGATATTCCCGTTCATATCAGATTTGATACATACGCCACTTTGCGTGGAAAGTGACGTGCGCAATGTTTTTGTGCGCACGCATGGTTGATACATGAGGCCCCTGGTGCCAAGAGCACTGTACACCCTTATGCCTGAACATGGTGTTCGTTATGGACAATCCATGACGAGCACAGAAGTCCAATAACAGAACACCACTTGGGTTCAGATCAGGGGGGCCGTTCCTCCCAACCACACCCCTCCAGGTCTCACTGTCATTGCCCACGTGAGCGTTGAAGTCCCCCAGTAGAACAAGGGAGTCCCCAGGAGGCGCACTCTCCAATACCCCCTCCAAGGACTCCAAAAAGGGTGGGTAATCTGCGCTGCCGTTTGGCGCATAGGCACAAACAACAGTCAGAGCCCGTCCCCCCACACGTAGGCGAAGGGAGGCTACCCTCTCGTTCACCGGGGTGAACCCCAACGTACAGGCACCAAGATGGGGGGCAACAAGTATGCCCACTCCTGCTCGGCGCCTCTCACCAGGGGCAACTCCAGAGTGGAAGAGTGTCCAACCCCTCTCAAGGAAACTGGTTCCAGAGCCAGAGCCATGTGTTGAGGTGAGTCCGACTATTTCTAGCCGGAACCTCTCAACCTCACACACTAGCTCAGGCTCCTTCCCCACCAGAGAGGTGACATTCCATGTCCCAATGGCCAGCTTCTGTAGCCGAGGATCAGACCGCCAGGGTCCCCGCCCTCGGCCACCACCCATCCCACATTGCACCCGACCCCTTTGGCCCCTCCCATAGGTGGTGAGCCCATGGGAAGGGGGACCCACGTCTCCTCTTCGGGCTGTGCCCGGCCGAGCTCCATGGGTAAAAGCCCGGCCACCAGGCGCTCGCCAACGTGCCCCACCTCCGGGCCTGGCTCCAGAGTGGGGCCCCGGTGACCCGCGTCCGGGCGAGGGAACATTGATTCCATTACTGTTACTCATCATAAGGGGTGTTTGGGCTGCACTTTGTCTGGTCCCTCACCTAGGACCTGTCTGCCTTGGGTGACCCTACTAGGGGCATGAAGCCCCTGACAGCATAGCTCCTAGGATCATTGGGACACTCAAACCCCTCCACCACGGTAAGGTGGCAGCCCAGGGAAAACCAGTAAAACCAGTATTTTCCCAATATTTTTGTTTCTACCAAAACAGCTCTGTTACTGTCAGCCGAAAACTTGAAGGTGATAAGATATATTATCCATCTAGACAATGTTTCTTACTAAATGTTAATGGTAATAATCTGAAATAAACACTGAAATAAAAAAAGTTTTAAAGGTGAAAGGAAAAAAAAATCTTATCTCACATGGTCAGTAGTAAAGGATTAATGTCAGAATAAACCAAAAGGTTTTCTTTTCTCCAACCATAGTTGCAGTATTCAAACCTGAACAAACTGAGTTTAAAACAAAACTTTAAAACTATGCAACTCACAGTGGTTGGGAACTGCTAATAGGGTATGATTTATTAGCAAATGATTTTTCTTTTTCCAAAGGGGTTCTGGAGAAAATGAATTTACCGGTAGTGCAAATTTCTAAACTTTTCCAGTTACAAATGAACCCATATTTCATTGTTAGTCTGGGTTGCATTGTGTCATGATGCTAATTGTTCATTGTGCATAAGCCTTTCATGCTGGAGTTACAAACTTTAAAATAATTTAGTGAATATGTTATGATCATGTGCAAAACTGTGGAATCTTGTGTTAAGTCCACTGATTTCTAGGGGTTCTCTTACTAGAGGACAACCTTTCTCTTCCTTTGCTTGTTCAGGTCTGCTGTCTCACCATTCTGCACACCTGGAATCACTTCCTCCTCATCAGTGGACTGCATAAAAGCTTCAGTGATCCAGCACCACCTTCTTCTTGGGCATTTTCACTTGTTTCTGAGCATTATTGTTTGGTTGACTCTGAATTGAACTATGTTTATCAAGTATTTTAGCAACCCTGAGTTGATCTTGATCATCTTCTGTGAACAGTTCTGTTTAAGATTCTGAGTGATGGGCTTTTGAAGTGTGTTTTATTTGCAGATGATACTACTTTTTTTTTTTTTTTCTGGTGAAGATATTGAATGGAAATTAAGAGATATACAGGCAGAATTTGTAAAAATACAAACTTGGTAGCAACGTAAGTTATCATTAAATTTGGAGAGAAAAAAAACCCTACATATTTAGTAATATAAATAAAATGATCAAAGTCTCCTTTTAAAATTGACAGTATTGAAATTCATAGTTAATAATAATAATAATGAATTTAATTTACAACGCACTTTTCATTGACGGAAATCTCAAGGTGCTACAAAGTGCAACAAAAATCAAAGATCAAATAAAAACAAGTGATAAAATCAAGTAAAATCAATGATAGTATCAACTAAGATTAAAGGTAAAATCATGTGGAGGCTGAGTAGGCTCACTTAAAAAGAAAGGTAGTTGATTAAATACAATTTTTGGGTGTCGTTTTTGATAAGAAGCTGACATGGAAATTACTTAATAAAAATATCATGCCCTACCATTTTATTTATAGAGCACTTAAAACAGTGACAAGGCCAACCAAAGTGCTGTACAAACAAACACAACAGACAACACATAGGCAACACACAAAATGAAGTAAAAAAAAAAACAGAAAAATAGACAAAATCTTTGCAGATAATAAATAAAACGACCAAACACAGATCATCTGGTGTTGAAAGCAATGGAATAGTTGAGTCTTTAAACGGGATTTGAAAACCGACAGGGGGGGCCTGTCTGACGAGCAGATGTAACTTGTTCCAAAGTCTTGGGCCTGCTACAGAGAAGGCCCTGTCACCTCTGCATTTAAGACGAGTTCCTGGAATCAATCAATTGCATTATTGTTTGAAGTAAAATAGTTTTTGAATGACAAAGCTTTGCATATATTGTATAATGTAATGATTGTTCATTATTTAATCGATTGTGTTGAAGTTTGAGGAAAAGCATGCGAAGCAATTGACCTTTCGCAGAAGCCCCGCCCCCTTAGTTACTGTTGCTACGCCCGTCAAGCTTTCTGTAGCCGGTGAGTGTTAGCGCGTCATGACGGGGATAGCTTGTATACCAGTGCGTGTTAGTGACTCATTTTGGAGCAATACCAGCGCAATATCCTCCAGATCAAGGCAAAAGGGGTTACAATATGCAGTGGAGGGATATATTCAAAATATTACAGTACGTTACGAAGGAGACACAACGATCCTTGAGGCTAAAGCATACCGGTCTCAAGCAAAATCTGAGAAACCCCATGACCTTTACCTCAAATGCAACCAGAATACGCTTGTGGACCAGTCCTGCTCCTGCACTGCAGGGTAAGTTTTCTTTTTCAAGTTCTATTTTTTGTTAGTTAAGTACTGTAAAAGTCAAATTTATTAAGTAATACCGGTAAGTTAGCTCGGTAAGTTAAGCTAGTAACTGTATTCAGAGCAGAGGCTAGCTTGTTACTCTGTTCATGGATCTACCTTAGATTATATGTTTTTATTATATATTATATATATTATTTAATATATATATTATTTATTATTATATTATAGCACTCGTGCATTTATTGTAAGTAGTTGTAATCAAACATGTTCAACCCCCACAATCTCAACAGACATTAGTAGTGTGGATGACAAAAACACTTCATTGAACTAGCTTTTACTGATACATATTTGAATCATTGTGACAACAAAAGTTTACCTAAGTTTGAAGTTTAAATAAAAATAAAGAAGTATTTTAAGACATTTGAGTGTGCAGTATTAATCAACCCCTAAACATAGTATTTTGTGGTGCATCCTTTAGCTTTTATAACTGCCAATAAATGAGTTGTTAAGTGCTGACAAACTTTCCACACCTCTAGTCTCGGATTTTAGTCCATTTTCCCTGTGCTGTTTGGAAAAAATTGAATGAAAAACTTTAAATGATAAAACATTAAAATGATTGGGGTGTTGAATAATTTCGATTGCAGGTGTAGCTAGTTACATTATTGTCAAAAGCATTAAATAGAGCTTATGCTACTGTTTTCTTAAAACAGGTTACCAGGTTTTTGCTCACATATTGTGGGCCTTATGCACACCGTGGACCTGTGCCGTGCAAGAAATGCTGACATCTCATGCACAAGCCAGCCCCAGCAGTGGCACAAAGCCAGGGGGAAGAAAATTCATGGACAACCTGTAAGCAGTGTGGTGGTAGCCAAGGCCAAAGTGAACCGCAAGCGGAAACCCATCATGTCCAGTTTTATCCACAATAAGTATGTTTTTTTTCTTCACCTATACTACAGCAACATTGTTAGTCACACTGTTCAGTGTATTCCTGTGCACTGTGACATCAGACAATACTCACCTCCAAATTATTTTTTCATAGGAAAGAGTTAGGTACAGGAGCATATAGTCTACTGAGGGAGATGTCAGATGCACCCATAAGCTATATCACAGATGCCTCTGCACCAGAGGTTGAAGTTGGAGGCAAGAAGTATGCTGTGGGGTGCGGACTAAGCCACCAGGTGAGAAGCACAGATTTGAAACCCAGTCTTCAAGTAGCACTTCTTGATGTTGTGCAAAAAACAAATCTCTTCAGGTTTGTTGTTTCATTAAAAAAAGCAATTTACATATTATAATAAGGTGCTTGCTTATGTGATAAAAAGAGAAAAATAATTTGCATCAGGCTGACAGATACAGTAATATAGACATAAATACATTGAGGACTGAGCCACATAGTATCCAGAAATCTTTATTTGTCTAGCATCTTCCACAGCTCATGTAAACAGACAGCTTAACAGTGGTGATTAAAAAAACATGTTAAGTGTAAGTCATGTGATTTACTAATGGATGCTACTACTGTCCCTTCAGTATGTGTGGCTGGAAGTTTGAAAGCATGCTTACCACATACCAGATGTGATTTATGATTCCTAATCTTGTGTTAGGAATTTTACCAGACACTATCTTGAACTTTTTTATTTTAGCAATAGCCCGCTCTATGTGCACCCTGTGCTTTGCAATACGCTTTGTCTCCAGAACATCTCCTGCTGGCATTTGCCTCTTGGACCTCGAAAATGGTGGCATGTTTAACTGCAGTCCGATTGCTTTAATTTCATCCTCAATCAAAAAACCCTTATCAGCCATTACGCCATCCCCTTTTTGCAAATAGCCATTGTCTATAAGTGTCTCTAGTAAGGGGATGATTCCACACTGTCTGACAATCTCCTTGTCAGACATGGATCCTGTGAAGAGAACAGATGAAAAAATGACAGCACCACGGGGGTCACAGGCAACGAGTGATTTCAGGGTGTTGGTGTTTTTGTAATTTGAAAAGCTCTGACTTTGTAACACCAGTGATGTTGGCCTTTCTATTTTCAGCTCTGTGCAGTCTAATATAGCAAATGTAGATGGGTAGTCGGCTTTGTAGGTTTCAGGCATGTTTTGCATAATGACGTCTCTGTGAGGCCAAATGGGTAATTCACCCAAAATATCAAACATATAATGAATCCATGAATTGAAAATATTACTTGCTGCTTGCATGTGTATATTAAATCTAAATGCAAGGCTTTTCAGATCTTCGTTGTTGCGGAGTTTAATTAAAACAAACAGCAGCTGACTACGAAGGGGCATCTCCCTAATGTCCCAATCATTACGTTTGTATGTTAGGGGTACATTTACTTGAGCGGCGTGGGGATCATTTTGGATGTCAAATATTGTGCACAGTTGGTTGAATCGTTCGTATGTAAAGCCAGTACTGTATTCAAACATTTTTGGGATTTTACTGCTTTGAAGGAGTTCAGGTGTCAGACTTTTCTTTTTAAGTGTGTCAATTTGTGCTTTCAGGTTTTGTATTTCAGTTTCTTGTAATGTCAATTTCAATTTCATGTTGTTGTTTTCCTCTTCTAATTTCTTTTCCTTCTCCGTCCCCTGCTCCTCTTCCATCTCCTGCACCTCTTCCGTCCCCTGCTCTGGGGGTTGCTCTGGACTATCTGTAAAGAAAAAAAGTTGCATTTTAATGATAATTTATATTTTTCATCTTTTACAGCTGCCACTTATTGTCCAAATTGATCTTGGAGCAGCTCCTGTCAGCCAACCAGATGACTTGCCCAACTTTCCTCTGCCGCACCAAGCCACCAGCTTCTGCACTGCTCTGAATGAGAGTGCCACGCAACATTACACAGAACTGAGCATTTCATTGGCTGATTCTATCACTCTGGAAAGGGAAACTAGAGCACAGAGCACAAACTATTTGTGGTTCCATGCAAGGTCTGCCCGAATCACATCAACTTCATTTAAAAGAATCTGCTCTAGAAGAGCCGACCATGAAAAACTTGCTACAAGCTTAAAGAGTGCAGCAGCAGTACAAACAAAGGCCATGAAGAGAGGTGTAGAACAAGAGCCCAATGCAGCCATACATTACACTATTCTCAC
>JBBPBX010005243.1:0-19436 GCA_038048925.1 Garcialebias charrua | reverse complement strand
TTTCAACTGCTACTTCCTGTTTACTGTAGACATGCGCAGTGCTGACGTCTGACGTAATGACGCTGACGTCTGACGTAATGACGCTGTGCGTGGCTTGGTAGATGCGCTTCAAGCCAGCAGATGGAAACACTTCTGCTTCGCATTAATTTGTATTTACATATTTGCGAGATTTCAAAAATTAGCTCAAAAATCGAAATGAAAATGGATGGAAACACAGCTACTGTGAGAGGGTGCTATTTATAAGACTGAGCTGAACCCAGCACCTCAGACTGAGGAAGTCTTTCGGACGAAAGACGATACGTTTCTACAATTTTTTTTTTTGCTTTGTTTTGTTTTGTTTTTTTGAATGTCCAGAGGACCAGACTTAGCTTTTTTAGATTTTTCTACCTGGATAATTGAGCATGCATCAGGATATGCAATTACCATATTTTTTGGACTATAAGTTGCACCAGATTATAAGGCTCAATATCAATGAAGGGGTCTGTTTTCATACATAATGCACATTATCGAAACAAAACGGATGAGTTAAACTTTATCCAACTCATTCATAATAACCACATACATTGAGTTTGAGGTCAGTAAGTACAGTCAGAATTAATACAGAAGACTCTCTGGATTATAAGGCTCACTGTCAATTTTTGAGAAAATTAAAGGATTTTAAATGCGCCTTATAGTCCAAAATATAAAGTACTCTACAATTTTATTATAAAAAGCACATTTGTCTGCACAGTTCACTGTTTTAGTTTTTTTTTTTTTGCAAAATACAAGACAATACAAGATGTTGGACGGATGAATGTAAGATGGATGGAATCCAATATTTTCTTTTGTCTCAAAATGTAAAAATATCAATAAATGTTAACAATCATTAGATGTTTTTAGTTTTATAATTTCACACCTACTGGCCAGGAAAGCCCATCTAGCAAACTTAAACCAGTGTACTGTATAATGACAGTTGTAGCAGGTATTGCAACTCTTGACACGTTAAATTTAGTGAATGAAAGGGCAGAAATGGCTCTTTTGATCGTAAAGGTTGCAGACCCCTGAGCTAGGGCAACTGGCTCTTGAGGAGGAGCAGCAGTGGTTCTACTTGGGAGTCTGACTGAACATGATGGTTTTACTCATCCCATCTCTAGTCCAGCCACTTTGTGGAGGAAGCTAATTTCCACGGCTTTTATTCCCAATCTCGTCCCGCAGTCTACCCAGCTTTTGTGACCATAGTGAGGTTAACTTAGACGGACCAGTAAACGTTTACGCTTCTCCTGCTCCCTCTTCACCAAAATGGACCAGCACAGAGTTCACAATACTGTACTGCAGAAGCTGCAACAATCTGTCAATCTCACGTTCCTTTCTTCCCTCACTCATTAACAAAACCCTGAGATCCGGGGTGGGGTGGTACTCTGGCCTTAGCTTACCAAAGATAAATTAATTACCTGAGAAAATGAAATGGGTTTGCTCCTATGAGGTAAATTTACTATATCAGGTGACAGAAAGTAAGTTTTAAGATAATCTGTGTGTGAATGTGGTGTTTTACCCAACACTTAAAGGCAAATGTTAGTTTGTGTCTGTTAGCAAAATATCTCATGACCAACAACTTAATGACACTTGAAACTCACTGTTAAAAGTCATACTCTCCATTAGTTATAACATTTTTCTATAAGTTACTTCCAATTAACATAATGAGTTATGTAATTTCAACTTAATTTCATGCGTTATTGGCATTTCAACTCAAGCTTGTGAGTCACGTCTGTGAAACATAAATTTAAATGTGCGAACTTAATTTGAAAATCTGAGTTTTAAAATAGTAACCGGATCTTATAAAAACTGATCACCACTAGCAATATTAATGCGAGATAAAAAATAGTGCCGGAAATTCGCTCTTTATCTGAATTGGGACTAAATATGATGTAATATTTAGTCAGACTTTATAAAGTTCTCCATCCCAGTTAGAATTGCATATTAAATGAAGAAGAGGACCACCTGACCAGATTAAGGAGTCGAAAGCAAAGTCGCGGATGAATACCATTTTTTCCAAGACCTGGATCCGGCGCAAGGTCGTTCAAATTCGGCGCGCGGCAAATAATAGAAACAAGGTAAGCTGCATTTGTTGTTAAAATATGTTATTAAGAGATAAAAGTTCGTGTCTCTGTTACATGTTTAAACACAGGACATAAAACAACAGCTTGCTAACTGTCGAGGGCAGGAGTTAATTAAAGCAGATGAACGCAGTATGCTTTCGGTTGCGCTTATAGAACTTTTCTTAAGAGAAAATACAAGCAGCTACCATGATTTTTGTATTGTACACCCTCAGAAGCACATATGTGGCGCTTGGTCAAAGTTTTGCTTCGACGTGCTGACTGCAGATGAGTTTGCAGCTTCGGGAAAAGGCTGTGCGTCAGGGATTAGTCATGTCCCTTGTCAGGAATTAGTCGTGTCCCCCTGCGTACCGTTTTTTTTTCCCCACTTGTGTCCCTTGTCAGGAATTAGTCGTGTCCGCCTGCGTACCGTTTCGTTTTTTGTTTTTCACTTATTAAATGTCGTGTACCTTGTCAGGAATTAGTCGTGTCCCCCTGCGTACCGTTTCGGTTATTTTTTCACTTATTAAACGTTATTAACGGGAAAATATTTGTAAACAGACTAGACCAATTTATAGATAAACAAAATATTCTAAGCAACAGTCAGTATGGGTTTAGAGCAAAAAACTACATCAATGGCTCTCATGGAATTAATGGAACAAATAACTACTGCTGTCGATCAAAAACAATATTGTATCAGTATTTTTGTTGATTTAAAAAAAGCATTCGATACTATTGATCACACCATTCTCCTAGAAAAGCTGAACAAATATGGTATTAGAGGACCAGCATTACAGTGGGTATCTAGCTACTTAAAAGATAGGAAACAATTTGTACAAATAAATGATGTAAGATCTGACCTCTGTAATATCACATGTGGAGTTCCCCAAGGCTCTGTACTTGGACCAAAGCTTTTTATTTTATATGTGAATGACTTGGTAAATGTGTCAGGACTCCTTAAATGTGTACTTTTTGCTGATGATACCACTTTTTTCTGTTTAGGTGAAGATATAGAACAAATGTTGGAATTGATAAAGACAGAATTTGTCAAGATACAAACTTGGTTTAAAATAAATAAATTATCATTAAATCTAGAAAAAACTAATTACATGATATTCGGTAATAAAAAGAAAACTGTTGATGTCCCACTCAAAATTGAGGATGTTGAGATTTGTAGAATGAGTGAGGTGAAGTTTTTGGGTGTTATCATTGATGACAAACTGACATGGAAACAACACATAAATTCTGTAAGAATAAAAATAGCTAAATCGATTGCAGTACTGTACAAAGTCAGAGACCTATTAAATGATAAAGCTCTATATTTGTTGTATAACACAATCATTGTTCCACACTTAATCTATTGCATTGATGTTTGGGGGAATGCGTGTAAAACAATCACAAAACCTATTTTTGTATTACAGAAAAGAGCTGTAAGAATTATCACTAGAAAGCATTATCGTCATCCATCAAGTACATTATTCTATCACCTAAAGTTATTGAAGTTCATTCATTCATTCAACCTTTATTTAGTCAGGTAAATCTTTTGAACATGGGCTCATTTACGAAAGCGACCTGCTAAAACTAAAGAACAATGAACAGCAGTGGTAGAATTTCCTTTAAACAATAAACAAACAAACAATAAACAATAGAAAACAAAAGAGAGAAAAAAACAAAAGAAAGTTTTTTTTTTTTTTTTTTAACAAAGTATCAAAAAACTAGCAAAACATTATAAGGTAGACGTATAAAATCAAAGACAGGAACAAATCTGCATTGGTTTTTGCCAGGATTCCAACAGATTCTGAAAACCATTTAGAGAAGTCAAGGTCGAGAGCTTCAGATCTTTTTGTAAGATATTCCATGAAGCAGGAGCGGAGTAGGAGAAGGCCCTTTTTCCAAGTTCAGTCCTCACTGACGGAACACTGCAGGTAATCATGTCCTGAGAGCGCACACTGTAGCTGCACTCACGCAAAGACATGTAGGAGGAGAATGAAAGAACCAGTTTGAAGGGACGTTCTACCTCAATCCAGGGAATTAGATTATGGAATGGCTTGGAGAATGTAGTTAAAAATGCCAAGTCAATGTTTACATTTAAAAAAATGATCAAAACAAATGTGTTAAAAAAAATATATGAAATAGCGTAATGTGTATTGTATCAATTAGAAAATTAGAAAGAGTTAGTCATTTTGTACTGTTGTTAATGTGTATTGTATCAATTAGAAAATTAGAAAGAGTTAGTCATTTTGTACTGTTGGTTGAAGATTATTATTGTTAAATCTGATTGTTGAAAAAGTTGGTTGAAGATTATTATTGTTTACATGACTGATTATTGTTGTTTAATCTGATTGTTGTAAGTAAGGGGCAGATATAGGGCCAGTTTACACGGCGCATATTTTGAGTGTAACCGCTACTTTCTCTTTGCGACTTTGCTTATCGCCTACACGACACCGCTGGCCCCCCTCTATGACACCGATAGTTTTCTGAGCCTGCTCCCAAAGTGGAACTTTTTCGCTGCACCCCCGCTGATAATATAAACATCTCCTGCTGATCTTTTGTGTCAACCACATGCGCGCAGCCCGCATGCGCGGGGCAGGCTGACATTTCACGTGTCACGCTGCAAAATATAACAGTTTAACAATAATAAACAGTATTTATGTGTAACAATATAGGAGTTATTAGTCAGTTTACTGACTCACCTATAGTTTAGACGTGCAGGTATGAGCAGACTTTTATCTGCACAAACTTGCCACCAAGTTCACGGGGTCTCAACTTTTTCAGAATAAATCAACAAATCTAACGATGTGATTAGCCAGAAATGTAATTTCACGCTTAGACTTCAATTTATGTTGGTCTACCAAAAAATAGACCTTTTATTGAAACTATCACAAAAATTACATAAACATTTGTATCGATATTAGCTCTGATTTAATAACTACGTTGACAAGAATTCAAATTAAAACAAACAGACAATTAAAACTTAACTGTTGGCACATTACTTGACAGATTAAATACTTATGGAAAATAAGAAATAGGAGGAAGAAGATGAAAGCTAAGTTAACTGAAATTAATTATTTGAAACAACCAGAGTGGCACCCTCCAATACGGTTCAGCTGGGCTTCCCACACGTTCAGGACACAATCAACGCCTCGTTACCTGTTGACGATACGTCTTGGAGATAAGAGTTGAGGTTTGTGGACACTAACGGACTGTGTTGTCCAGTTCACGCCCAGATGACCTCCGCGCGTGTGAGCTGATTCAGACGAGTGAGAAGAACCGCTTCTCCCGGCAGGAGCAGAGCCAGCTACTGGCTGCACTTTCACAATAAACTTCAGAAAACAAACTCTTTCAGAAATGAGTGTTGAGGCACAGCAAGGCTTTGCCGCGACTCTCAGCTGAGACGTGGGTCGTTGACATATGACCGGGACGTCTCCAGCTTTCACAGAGGAGAGCAGGTTGACAGTTCGTACTCCTCGAAACTCTAAACCAAAATCCAGGAAGTGCCCCTTAAGAAGGGGGTGTGACTTAGTCCCATACTTCCTGCTGATTGGTTGTTGCACCCCTAGAGAGGGTGTGACTTTGCAAATGAGTGAGTTTGAGTGACAGATGATAGGGTAGACAAAACATAGAAAACATACGTGAGAAGATGCAGGTGCATGTGCACAAGTCCGTACTTTGTTTTGAGAACTGATTCATTGTTTTTAGAAAGGACGGGAGACCGAAAGCAAGCTATGTCTAGCACTTTTCCTTTGAAACAAAAACAGTTCAAACAAATACGAAGGATTGTTCCTTCAACTTTCGACACTTATTCTGCCTAGAGCAGACAGTTCAAAACATGATCATTCTGAGATGTTCTCTTAACTTTGTCATATTTAAAATATACCAGTTTAGTAAAATCATCATTGAAATGACAAAAATACTGTTTGATCAATTCTGAATTAACACACATTAAAGAGAAAGTTCAATCTGATTAATTAGTGTCCATTAATTCATAATAATTGTTAAAATATATAAGTGTCCATCTGTCTCCTTGAGGTTCAAGCAAGTGTAACACTGAGTGATTCAGAGAGGTGTAGAGAGGTGTACTTGAAGGTCAAGACAGAAATATCAGAGGCTAGGTGTATCACTACAGTCCCCCTTTTTGGAAGTCATCGCCTGTCCTTGGAGATGAGTTCCAACACGAAAGGATACCACCGAATGTCTCTGACCTCTATGTAATCCAGCAAATGGAAAAAGAAAAATCAAAAAGTTCAAAATTATACTCCCATAATGTTTTTGGAAATTCCATACTGTTCGTAGGTAATCCCATTGCGGCAAGCTTTTAATCCTTTGGAAAACATAGTCTGTTAACCCATGGAGAACCGAGTCTGTGATCCCTTGGAAAACAAAGTCTTATAATCCACAACGGTAAATCCACAACGATGGGGGTTATTGATTTCATCAGCAAGAATGGGTGTTAATCAGCATGTAGAGGGGATCCCTCGATTGAAGCAGAGGAGGCGGGCCTTGGATGAAGGTTGAAGACCAACGTTGGATCAGCAGGTCCCCACATCGAAGGTTGCAGGCTGGATGGCTTCCAGTCGGTGCCACCCTGGTTCAATGTGTCATGCAATTATGTGGTTTTAGGTGGGCTTATGATAGGGATTCTACATTAAGCCTTACCTATATGCACCTGGTATGTAAGCTATCATGGATTAGATCAGCTACAATTACCAATTAAGGGGTGGATCAATGCTGTAAAAATCAGAAATAGGGATCTATACCTATAGAAATGTGGAGGGCTTCTGTAACGAAGGCCTCTTCTTTCAAACTATTCCTCCATTCATTATTTAGTTTAGGTTAAACTAAAATACAAAAATGAAAACTAGTTTGGTCTAAATGTCTGTTGTCTTTTAGACGAACGACGCAAGATTTGGTAATCCCTAAAAATTTTGAAGTCTATGGCGAGACTCATCAAAATGAATAGATCTAGAATAGAAACGATCGCATCGGTTCTACATAAATGATTGGGAGATCAGTGTAGATTATAGTACCTTAAGTAGTATTAATCTACTATGACTCATCAAAGATTGAGATCTTTAACAAAATGAACAGCATGTTGGCATAGTTAAAATCCATTTAAGTCTTCAACTTATCAACAATCAAAACCTCTTTTGGCTGGGAGTGTTCAGAAAACAATAACAACTTCAATAACACAAAAGTAGCAATTAAGCAACTAAAAACAACGTTTCACTACAACAAACTCACTCTGGTCGTCAGACTCCAACGTCACACACAAGAAAAACAGTTCTTAGCTTTATAACCGATGTCAATTAAATCCTGCAGATTTAAACGGTTGTTAAGGTTAGTTTTTGTTGTGGGTTTTATGCTTAGCGTTTCTAAGTTCTAGTTGGAACGGTTTCTTTTCGCAACTAGAATAGTTTAAACTGTTAAAGCTTATTTACTATCCTGTGCTTGGACGACCTTCTTTTCCCATGAAGTCTGTGAGTTTGCGAGATCTTTGTCGTTTGTGGGGTTATTGAAATCTTTGTCCTTGACATGGGCATGGCCTAACATCACCCCCCTGTGGTCATGAGGGACCAAGCACACGGGTGTGGACGTCCGTCCATGGGCACGAGTTAGGATGCCATTGTTTAGTTTAAGCTGTTCGCGCAGTTTATGGGGAACCTTGTACAGGAACCTTATAGGTCTCGGCCAACGTACCTCTGTACGTTTACCTCTTTCTGCGTAATGCAGGTGTGTCACAACTGTCGGCGCCGTCGCAGGCGTGTCTCTGTCGTTGTGATGTATGTCTTCCCACTTCATGAATGAAGAGGTGCTCTTTGAGTCTGTAAGAACTATGTCATCTCTGAGTAGTTCTAGATTCAAATGCTCTTGAACCAAGGTTTCATAGAAAGCTTGGCTGATGACTGAATTACCTGTCCCAGAGGACAGCACAGCGTTCTCGGTGTGTGATCCTTGGATCTCTACACCGTCCTCTACCTGTGGTAGGAAGTGTGAGTCTGCCCCCCTTTTGTTTGAGGAGGGGTCCTCAAAATCAGTAACAATGAAGTCCAAGTGACTGTCAGCGTGTTGTAGACTGTCACTACGTGGGCTCAGATGTCCTTGAACCAAGACTTCACTGAAAGCATGGTTGTTTGCCGAATTACCCGTCCCACAGGACAGTACAGCGTCATCGGTGTGGGACTCTTGGATCTCCACACCTTCATCTACCTGTGGTAGGAAGTGGTCAGGGAGTGCTGAAGGTGTCAGCTCGCAGAGGAGGTCCCCGTACGGGCCACCAATAAATGTAACAATATAGGAGTTATTAGTCAGTTTACTGACTTACCTATAGTTTAGACGTGCAGGTATGAGCAGACTTTTATCTGCACAAACTTGCCACCAAGTTCACGGGGTCTCAACTTTTTCAGAATAAATCAACAAATCTAACGATGTGATTAGCCAGAAATGTAATTTCACGCTTAGACTTCAATTTATGTTGGTCTACCAAAAAATAGACCTTTTATTGAAACTATCACAAAAATTACATAAACATTTGTATCGATATTAGCTCTGATTTAATAACTACGTTGACAAGAATTCAAATTAAAACAAACAGACAATTAAAACTTAACTGTTGGCACATTACTTGACAGATTAAATACTTATGGAAAATAAGAAATAGGAGGAAGAAGATGAAAGCTAAGTTAACTGAAATTAATTATTTGAAACAACCAGAGTGGCACCCTCCCATACGGTTCAGCTGGGCTTCCCACACGTTCAGGACACAATCAACGCCTCGTTACCTGTTGACGATACGTCTTGGAGATAAGAGTTGAGGTTTGTGGACACTAACGGACTGTGTTGTCCAGTTCACGCCCAGATGACCTCCGCGCGTGTGAGCTGATTCAGACGAGTGAGAAGAACCGCTTCTCCCGGCAGGAGCAGAGCCAGCTACTGGCTGCACTTTCACAATAAACTTCAGAAAACAAACTCTTTCAGAAATGAGTGTTGAGGCACAGCAAGGCTTTGCCGCGACTCTCAGCTGAGACGTGGGTCGTTGACATATGACCGGGACGTCTCCAGCTTTCCCCGAGGAGAGAGCAGGTTGACAGTTCGTACTCCTCGAAACTCTAAACCAAAATCCAGGAAGTGCCCCTTAAGAAGGGGGTGTGACTTAGTCCCATACTTCCTGCTGATTGGTTGTTGCACCCCTAGAGAGGGTGTGACTTTGCAAATGAGTGAGTTTGAGTGACAGATGATAGGGTAGACAAAACATAGAAAACATACGTGAGAAGATGCAGGTGCATGTGCACAAGTCCGTACTTTGTTTTGAGAACTGATTCATTGTTTTTAGAAAGGACGGGAGACCGAAAGCAAGCTATGTCTAGCACTTTTCCTTTGAAACAAAAACAGTTCAAACAAATACGAAGGATTGTTCCTTCAACTTTCGACACTTATTCTGCCTAGAGCAGACAGTTCAAAACATGATCATTCTGAGATGTTCTCTTAACTTTGTCATATTTAAAATATACCAGTTTAGTAAAATCATCATTGAAATGACAAAAATACTGTTTGATCAATTCTGAATTAACACACATTAAAGAGAAAGTTCAATCTGATTAATTAGTGTCCATTAATTCATAATAATTGTTAAAATATATAAGTGTCCATCTGTCTCCTTGAGGTTCAAGCAAGTGTAACACTGAGTGATTCAGAGAGGTGTAGAGAGGTGTACTTGAAGGTCAAGACAGAAATATCAGAGGCTAGGTGTATCACTACATATGTTAGCGTGGGAGATGTTTAAATTTATCTGAACTGTAGTATCTATCTGGACTCGTTACATTTTTTAAACAGTGCGTAACGTGCTGTGAAAATGAAGACACCAGGTTTATTTATTTATTTATTTATTCAGCAGCACAAATTTTACAACGCAAACACTGAGAATTAAACTGAACACTATTAAAAACACGTGAACCGAACTGTAACTACGTTAATGAACTGGACTCTTGCTTTTTTTTTTTTCTTCCATTTATAGATGGCCTCCCTTCACACCTTATAGCCATCCTCTCACTCCAATATGTATTTTTTTTTTTAATAGAGAGAAAGAAAGAAAAGAGAAAGTGAGACAACAAAACAACAATTATCCACAAAAAGAGCACAAGGCAAACACACCAAACCTCCGTCCACAATCCTGCAAAGCACATGACAGAACACAGCAACGAAACATACAAGCATAAAGACTGATAATATTCATGACCTTGCATTAGATTTCTATATATAAACATACCCATACCTACAAATATATATACAGTATACATACATATATATTTATATTCATTTATATACCCATCTACATATATCTACATATACATCCCTACATCCATTTGTGTGTGGTTGTGAGCATGCATAAGTGAATAAGGTTCCTCCAATAGAACATTTAGTAGCGATTGTGAAGCATCAGAGATCTGTCCCCCCAAAGCCCGAGACAGACGAAAGGGCGATCAAAGCCCAAGACCCCAGGAAGGACCCCGAGCCCAGAGTCCCCAGGACCACCCGAACAGGACGAGCCACTCGTCCACTCCCCAGATCCGACCAAGGGGAAGAACCGGACGAACCCCACCAGGGACCACACACAATGACCCCCCGGGGTCAACAGCGACAAATGCACAGGCCCCCGCCAGAGCCCGCTGCACCGACGTAGCCCCAGGGCCGGACACCGATGCTCGGGCACCGGGGACGCCCACCCCTCAGGCCCAGACCCGACAGGACCAGAGGACCCGAGCCCCGCCAGGCAGCCACCAGGCCGAGCCGACCAACGCCCAAGCGCCCAGCCCCAGATAGTGAGGGTCCCAAGCACGCCCGCAGGCAGAGGAACACCCACCAGGGGGCCACGTGGCAGGAGCGCGACACTAGGTAGCCTCAGAAGTATCAGAGAGGGGGCAGTCCAAGTCCCAGCCTGACACTTAAACATTCATACACAGACACACTCATTTAGACCCACCCTCATCCTCACCCTCAGTCATAGAAAGACAAACAATAACGACACGTTCCATTCATAATCCCGAAGCACACTCTATACCCCCCAGGTCCAAGACATGTACCTGCTCCCTACATGGGGCAGCCCACATCCAAACCCAGGAGGTAGGCCCATTCATTCTGGGGTGGAGAGTAGCAGACATCCAAGATCCGGCCCACCCCGCGCCCCGCCGACAGGACAGGACAGGACACCCGAGCCCAAGCAGCCCCAGAGGGAGCGCACTGCCAGTCCCGCCCACGGCAAACCCGCAGGCCCCGAACCCCCCCACACCCCAGCACAACCCCTGACGGCCCACCCCCAGAATGTCCGCCAGGCAACCAGGGGGGTAAGAGAAAAATAAATAAATAATATATATATATAAATAAATACATAAATAAATAAAATTGAAATTAACAAATCAAGACCCCGACACACACACCCCCGTCCCCAAATGTATTGTTGGTGAGTGTTGTTCTAAAGTGTACTTAAAAAGGAAAGAGAAGGAGCAAAGGCTGGCATTGTACCAGTTTCCCCTCCACTCCAACTCTAACCCAAGCCCTAATTGTCTAAATGCATAATGTTGAGTGAGCACAGGCATGGGGGCGAGAGTGATGTCATCCCGCCACCCATAACAATGTGCTCACTCCATTCCCTATATGTGACTTTTATGAAGAAGTTTATGAATGAATGTCTAAAGTGTATATAAAATTGAGTCCCAGGTGTTCTGAACAACAGAGATGTAGAACCATTGCAGCACACCCGAGACTCAAATTCCCTACATGTATTAATTTAAGATGAAGAGGGCGGAGGTGCGTGTTGAGGGATGGGGAGAAAAATATCTGCAGGAACAGTGCTCCCACAGCGAGTCAGCTCCCCCGCTGACCCTGCGTACCCCCCCAGCTCGCCAAGGTCCACCCAAGGAGCGAGGAAAAAGAAACACCTCTCCGACCGCCAGGCCATTGAGCCAAGACCAGAGAGGGACACGGCCCCGAGGGCCGCCAACAGCAGAACCAACAGCCCACACCCACCAGGGCCGCCGTGACCCCTGCGAACCGCAGTCAGCCCGCCGCCCTAGAGGACACAAAATCCCACATGGACGACACGGCCAAGAGCGCCCGCCCAACCGCCGACAGAGCCAGGAAGCACCAAGAACAGGCCCCAACCAGGGCCCGCACACCGGCCAAGCATAGTCCAAGACCATCATCAAGGACATCCACTCAATCCCCACCCCAGAAGAAATACTACACCCACCCTTCATATTAACAACTTTCAGAACACATAACACATTAGACACCCAGGCTGGGTTTGCCCGCCCCCTCCCATCGGCCACCAGTCACGCCCCCAGACACCCACCCCCCAGCATATGAACCCCCAACCCACCAGCGAGCCGAGGGCCCCCGGCCAGAGCCGGGCACCAGAGCGCCAGTCAGCCCATGCCCGGCGACCCGCCCACCAGAGCCCACGATCCCCGATCCCCACCAGGCCCAAGCCCGGGGACGACACGTCCCCAGAGTCCCAAGCCCCCGGCACCCGCCCCGAAACCACCCCAGCACAGCCGGGTCACCGACCGGCGACCCATGACTGCCGCCACCGACCACCCGAGGGCCCGCATGCCGCCCCTAGCAGATATCCCCCAGAACCCCCCCGGTCCTCCCCAGGTCGAAGACAGGGTCCTCCCCGCCCAAGCAGCCCCAACCCCCCGGTGCCCCAAACCCCCCTCCAGTCCCAATGCCCCACAAGGCCACATCCCAGACCCCCACCCTCACTACGTAACGGAACCGATCAAAGAATGCCAAATAGATTGATCCAATGTGTCGGCAGATGCTGTTTCAAGACTAATATGATCTAACAGAAGATTTTTATACTGATTAATGCTAAGATTATTTTTATTTTTCCAATTTACGAGTATGGTTTTCTTTGCGATGCATAAGGCAGTGAAAAGCATATAGGATGTATTTTTTTCTAGTATAACATCTTCAAAGATACCCAATAAGCAAACAGATGGAGAGAGTGGGATATTAAATTTCAAACATTTAGACAAGTCTTCACATACCTGTACCCAGAACCTCTGAACGGGTGGACAGAACCAGAGCGCGTGAATATAATCATCAGGTGTATTACTTATGCACTGTGAGCACTTGTTAGATGGTATAAAGCCCATCTTAAACATTCGCTGACCTGTATAATGTACTCTATAGAGAACCTTATATTGTATTAATTGTAAATTGGAGATTCTAGTCAATTTAAAAGTATTTGAACATACTTGAGACCAAATTTTTTGTTCAAAGTTGATTGATAAATCTGACTCCCATTTTTCAACAGGTAGTCAGTAATCAACGGATTCCCCTGTAAGCGTGCCAACGCCTCTTTAGGCCTCTTGGTGGAAGCCATACCCTGTGTGTCACACGCATTGATGAGGATGCAAGTCCGACATGCATGGCTAAACCAATAAAAATAACCTGCCCCCGTCTGGGTGAGTAGAAAAAATCTAGAATCATCTCAAAATGCTTGAGGGCCCCGGAACCTTGGGGGGACCTGTCCGTGTTCACGGAAGGGGTTCCGTAAGGTAAGGTGTCATCCCGTGTGATTATCATGACGGACACCTTAGAAACAGGATGAGGAGGCACTATGCAGAAATCAGAATGCAAGAGGCCTCTGGAATGACCAGGAAGTAGATTGTACATCAACTTCCTGGAGTTGTTGGCTGTATTCCTGTCAGCAAGATACTTCTTTGGTAAAGGTCTGATTGCGGGACAACACGTCCTGGTGTAATCAGATAACATAGCCACGGTGTCCTTCATTGACTGGGAAGGGGGGATGAGATCCCAAGCCCTCCTCAGCCTGACTCAGAGGATGCTCACATGGTACGCTCCAGGATTATTGTCGCTCAGGGCGACTCATGTTCCGAGTGAACTGAGTTAAGGAGCGAATGCCCTCTCAAGAGGGTCTCTTTTGGAATCAGAATGAGGACTGTACCCACGACTCGTGGATCAGGTCTGGTCACGGGTTAAAAGAACCTCGGTGGACTTGTTCCCATGCGGAGCCAGTTCACAATGTGACCTCTACTTCTCAAAGTTCAGGACAACAACATACACAAGGGACACCCTTGGTGTTTATGTTTACTTGTGTAGTGATACACCTAACCTCTGATATTTTAGGCTTGACCTTTAAGTACACCTCTCTGCATCTCTCTGAAACTCTGTGTTACACCTTCTTGAAGCCTTCAAGGAGACGAGTAGACACTATTTTGGTTAACAATTATTATGAATTAATGGACACTAATTAATCAGATTGAACTTTCTCTTTAATGTGTGTTAATTCAGAATTGATCAACAGTATATTTTTGTCATTTAATGATGATTTTACTAAGCTGGTATATTTTAAATATGACAAAGTTAAGAGAACATCTCAGAATGATCGTGCTTTAAACTGTCTGCTCTATGCAGAATAAGTGTCTAAAGTTGAATGAACAATCCTTCGTATTTGTTTGAACTGTTTTTGTTTCGAAGGAAAAGTGCTAGACATAGCTTGCTTTCGGTCTCCCGTCCTTTCTAAAAACAATGAATCTGTTCTCAAAACAAAGTACTGACTTGTTCACATGCACCTGCATACTCTGACGTTGTGTTCTGTGTATTGTCTACCCTATCATCTGTCACTCAAACTCACTCACTTGCAAAGTCACACCCTCTCTAGGGGTGCGACAACCAATCAGCAGGAAGTATGTGACTAAGTCACACCCCCTTCTTAAAGGGCACTTCCTGCATTTTGGGTTAGTGTTTGGAGGAGAACTAACTGACAACCTGCTCTCTCCTCTGGGAAAGCTGGAGACGGCCCGGTCATTGTGTCAAATCGACCCACGTCTCAGCTGGAGTTACAGTAAAGCTTACTGTAACTCGTCACTCATCTTCTGGAAGAATTTGTTTTCTAAAGTTTTATTTTGAAAATCAGTCTGTGCGCTTGACCGTTGTTTCCTGCCGAGGGAGGCGAGTTTCCTCGTATCGTGAATCAGCACACTCACGCTGAAGTTCCAACTGGACGGCCACTGGACAAACCCATCCACGTGTGTGTCCACAAACTTCTCCACTCTTGTCTCCAAGAGACGAACCGTCAACAGGTAACGAGTCGTGGTGTGTTTGAGCGTGCGGGAGCCCAGCAGCTGCTCGTGTGGGGAAAAAGGTGTCACCCAGTCTGGTTCAAAGTAAACAACTTTAGTTAACTTAGCTTTCATATTCCTTCCTCCTATTTCTTGTTTTTCATAAGCTATTAATCTGTCAAGTAATGTGCCAACAGTTTAAGTTTCTAACTGTCTGTTTGTTTTAATTTGAATTCTTGTCAACGTAGTTATTAAATCAGAGCTAATATCGATACAAATGTTTAATGTAATTTTTGTGATAGTTTCAATAAAAGGTCTATTTTTTTGGTAGACCAACATAAGTTGAAGCCTCTCGTGAAATTACATTTCTGGCTAATCACATCGTTAGATTTGTTGATTTAATCTGAAAAAGTTGAGACCCCGTTTAACTGATGGTAAGTTTGAAACAGTCTAAAACCTGCTCAAATCTATCATCTAATCTATAGGTAAGTCAGTAAACTGACCTCGTTTGTGTTTAATTACACAAACGGCCTATAGATTCCTTTACATATTGGTGGCCGCGTACAGGTCTTCTGAAAGATTGAATTGATAAGTTGTTTTTGTAGCTTATTTTTGTTACGGTGTTGTTGGCATTAGTTTGCATCCTGTTGTGGACTTATAGGATAGTTTTGGCTGGTGAGTGTCTCAGAGATTGCTAATAGTGGCATTGTCTGGTGCGTTTTCCCGTTAGAATTATCTTTTCTTTCACTTTTGGACATATGTTTTGGAGCTGCGGATGAATGAATGTTTGTTTTGGTGAGACGTTTCATTACGTGTCGCGAGGCTGCATGCATTTTTTCGTTTTGTGACCGCCGTGTCACCTCTGCTTCATTTTATTGCATCTGCGATTTACTGTTAAACGTCTGTTTCACACATTATTATGCTGCTCCATTAAGTGCCTTTTTGTGTTACAATGTTGTTAGCTGAGGTTCGGGAAAAACCCACTCCGCTTTTGGACCGGATGTGATCCGGTTCCGTTTGACGTAAAGTCCGTTGTTGTACACAGTTAGCGTGCTGCCTTCTCTGGAAGGCGTGGAAGTTAGCCTGGATGTGTTTGGGCTCGTTTACAGAATTTTCTGCGGTGTAAAAATACGTTATTTTGTGAAAGTGTGTCCAGGACTTTGGGTCGAGCTAAAGCTAAAAGCGGTACCGAGACAAGATGGCTGCTTAAAGCGCTGTGATTGGTCCATTGTGTGTTGTGTTCAAGAACGTTGGTTTCTGTTGACTGCTGGTTGTCAGATTCATTTTTGCACACATTTCTGACGGTTTATTTATGTTGTTTGAGTTCTATGCACGTGATATCGTCGAAGACTGGCTTAACCGCGGTGTTTTGCGATATTTATGACTGTTTTAGAACGTTAAAAAGTCCGTTCCACGCTCTTGTTCGACCGACCGCAGGTCCGTGAACACAACGCTCGAACGGCACGTCACACGTGGGTGGCGTTAGGTTTAGAAGACTACATTTCCCGTGAACTCTTGGGTTTTTGAACTACGGTTCTGTCTTCGCTGTGATTGGTCGATTACGCTGTAAGTGTTGACGCTTGCGCAGTGGGTGAAGCCCCGCTCCTCGTCAACTTTCACTTCGGTATACCTGCTTTTACAGGCTTCATGCTTGTTTGTCCGTTACTATCTCTGAAAAGACTGTTTCATCGCGGTGTTTTTGGGATTTTAATGGATGGATTGAGTCTGTTGCTCTGTTGACTGCCGATCGTCATGTGACCAGGTCACGTGACGCCGGGAGCTGCAGCTCCTTTATGGGTCCGACCTTATTTCTTTTAAACGCAGTTCAAGATGTTTCACAGTCCAACCGATTTTACTCACATAATTTCATTTTTGTGAGAAAGGGGATACTAGAGTTTTGTCACGTCAGGGCTCTGGGCTTTCTGATTTGCTGTTTTTGATCCGTTGTTAGACGTCTGAATGTTTGGCAGCTCAGAGCTGCGCTCACAGGCGGCAACAGGGCCTCTATAGCGGTCAGAGAGAGAAATTGCGGTCGCTGTGATAAATTTATCCAGCGCTGCTCACCCCACCTGCTGGTTACTGGAGAAGACGCAGTCTTCCTGTAATTTGTACGTTTGAACGTTCCTGTTTTTAAACGGGGAACAATTTGAAATATTGTACTCACAGCACACTTTTCATTTGATTTTCACATAAAATCAAATGTTGATGGCAGAACTGTTACACAGATTTAATACAGACATGTCTGTTCTTCGATAAAACTTGACACTTTTATCATTGATTCTGTGCAAAACTAGCTCTCTGTCCCTGTTTTGTTTTAAACTGCAAGGTTAAAATAACACACATGAGGCGTCCTTTGTTTTGATTTTCACAAAAATCTCACAACGACAGCCGTTTTTGTTTGACCTTGTCACAGGTCGACAAATTACTAAACATCACTGATTTTTATTTCATTTAACATCTTGGATGTTTTCTGAGCAGCTCATACACTTTGCATATTTGCAAGCTGCGAAATGAGACCCGCTTTACTTGATTTTTCACAGAAAATCAGTACAAAGATGGACGTTCAAACAGGTGAACCACCTGAGGGGGCCTCTTGCTCTGTGTATCCTAGATGGATGGATGGGGGCCTTGGGATTCCTGCCCGTGCTTCCCGCAAAGTGGGGGAATCTGCCTCATCGTATGCTAATTACTTGGCTGCATGGAACGTCCGTCAGGATAAGTGGGAAAATCCCCTGTCATTCTACGACAGGCTAATCTCGGTCTACTCCGGGGGCAAAACTGTCCCTGGATTAGAGGAAAATATGGAGTTTAAACGTCTTTTCATTATGAATCTTATGCCTTTTCAAATGAAATGCGTTCATTGCAAGGTTGATTGCAAAAAAGATTCCATGGAAGTGATAAGACGATATGCTGCGACAGTTTTTGAGGCCGAAATACAACCTAGGATACCATCAGAGGTTTGTACAGGTCAAAAGGTCACATCCCACTCGCAGACACTGGGGGAGGTTTCCTCTCCTATGGAGTGCGAGAGTGAACAGAATCCTCATGATAACAAACCACAGGTTGTGTCCAGCTGGAACAATGACTCTGATCGGTTCATAAGGAGTATTGCTCCTCTTTCGCCTCAGGTTGAAAACCCTGTGATGAGCAAGGAACCACAAAAGGCAGGTGTTCGCTCTCTAGATGAACCAAGATGGTTCAGATCGAACCATAAGAGTTCTCACCTAGGTCTCACAGTGGGTGAACTTCGAGAGAAGTTGATGTCTGGGAACCGTGACCCTTTGAAAAATGGTCTGTCCCGACATGTGCCCCCGAGGAAGCGGCCCTCCTGCCCCTGCCCCTCGAACTGCACAGTTCGAGACATGCAAAGAGTCACACAAGCTCCAGATTATGGAAGCGGCGCCTCCGCGCGTGGACGTGACTGAGGTTGTGAGTTGTTTGTCAAATGATTTGAATGTTACAGTGGTTGACCAAGCTGACACAACGTGTGACGTTGTCCTTGATGATAACACAAACAACGTTGTTCGTCCTGATGAAGCGACGCGCAGCACTGCCTTTTGCAACAACTCAGTGCACACAGTTGACAACAACAACGTCAACACTGACATAAATGCTGACAGCAAACAAATTGCTGATGATCAGCGTCCTGAAAGTCCAGATGCTGACAGCAAACAAATTGCTGAAAATCCGCATCCTGAAGGTCATGAGGCAGACAGCCATCATGATGCTGACAGCGACGATGATTACACAGACAGAGTCACACGTACACAGAAACGTGTGGAAAAACCTGAATGGTTTCTGTGTAACTTTATAAAAAGGGGGATAGCTAAGAGAGCTTACCTGCCACTCACATTGGAAGGGGTCCTCGCGCAAGAAGCGCTCCTGGTTAGCGGCTCAGACGTGTCTACCATGTCAGCCGAACTGTTTGAGGAGCTAAGGACCGCCGCTAACGATGTTGACAGGCAAATACCCTTTGTGAAATACACTTATGGTGAGCAACAAGGCCTCGCAAAGACGAGAACAACCCTAATAGCCATGGTTCACATGCAGATTGGCGAGATGTCACTATACCACCCGGTATATGTGTCTGAACTTGACTCACTCCGGGCTCCATTTGTGGTTGGCCAAGATTTTATAAATCGCTTTGAAGCGATTATAAATTATGGCAATCAGACAATGTGGGCCACAGTGAGCAGTCCACTGCCATTCAAGGTGCCTCCCCAAGGTCAGGACACTGACTGTCTAACAACAGGTACCGCTAAGGTCACAATGGATTCCC
>JBBPBX010005242.1:40710-65162 GCA_038048925.1 Garcialebias charrua | reverse complement strand
CCAAAATGAATTTTTTTCCCAAGTTCAAACAGTTTTTTTTTTTTTTATCAAATGCATATTAATACAAGGTCAACAATTAAATGCTCAGGACAAGAAGAGCCAATTTGACTCACTAAAACAACAAAGAACAAACAAAAATAAATATAAATAAATAAATAATATATAAATTATAGAAAGGAAAATAAGTGAGATTAAAACATTTCTGCATTTCTACTTGCGAGGCTTTGTTTTCATTCTCCAGATCAATACAGTGTTAAGAAATAGTAAAACACCACAAGTGACATTTAGTATATACAATTATCAATGTTTGATCATTTTTATAAGCAAATTAAAATAAATGTAGCCATCAGAGTCCAATACTGTACAATAACCTGTGTTGGCAACCTAACTCCACAAACAAACAAAGAAAAAAACAAACTCACCAGTTGCCACTTTTAGAAAAAACAGTCAGCTGAAGGCTTTTATCACAAACAGAGCCCCTAAAAGTGGAGAGGATATCAGCCACGAATGGTAATATAATACCGTAATATAAGCATTAGATCAGGGGTCACCAACCTTTTTGAAACTGAGAGCTACTTTGTGGGTACAGAGTCATACAAAGGGCACCAGTTTGATAAACTCTTCGGAAATAACAAAGCTTAAATTGAAAAAAAATGTATAATAAACATATTTTTAAGAACATATTTTTAAGATAGACATTTTAAAATATATATAAATACAAAAAAAGAATAACAACTGAATAAAATGACATTTTAAATTCAGCTTAGTAGTGAGTTGTGCTATTTTTAGAACAGGTCCGGGGGCACCTCAAATGGTCCTTGGGGGCACCTGAGTGCCCGCGGGCACCATGTTGGTGACCCCTGCATTAGATAAAGGCTAGCATTAGCATGTTAGCTCCAAAAACAAACTCACCAGTTGCCACTTTTAGAATAAACAGTCAGCTGAAGGCTTTTTTCACAAACAGCCATCTAAAATTTGAGAGGCATATCAGTCAGAAATGCAAATAGACATTAGATAAAGGGCTTTCAATTATTTAAAACTTACCTGAGCAAGCCTGCTTGAGTCACTGACCGCACGGCTCATTTTCCAGACAAAAAAAATAAAAAATAAAAATAAATAAACGGCCGGAAACACGCGATCGGTAGGTAGAGCTCACGTTGGACGTGTTCAGGGCGGTGAAAACTGCGCCCAGCATCTTCCCATTGTTTTGTAACGTCGTGGAATAACTGCGCATGCGCCATTTATAACGATAGTCTATGGATAAGATCCATGCGCCCCCAAAACAGGAAATACGTCACCAATAAGAAAACTTTTTTGAAACAAACAATATAACTCATCATTACTCATAAAATATTTATCCTACACAACAAAAAACATATATGCATATATTTTGAAATATTTTTATTTTATTATTTCATTTTTATTAAAGCATTTTTTGTCTTCAATGTAAAATGGTCCAGAAGTTCCAGTGGGGCAGCGCTCTAGCGCCCCCTATTGGCCGGCCGCCCCTGGTTGCGACACTCTTTGAACTAGCCGATACGCGGTCACGTGGTCGCTGTCTGTCAGTTTGAGCAGCTACTGACGCGACATAATGCAAAAATTGAGAAAACACTGCTAAAACACGGAGAATGAACTACGTTCAATGCTGGAACCACTGATGTTTGGAACTATTTACCGCTGCATGACCCACGTGACTTATGCATTCCATACGTTCTATGGGAGTGTCGTAACTCTCTTTCTATAGGGCTCTGGCCTAACCCTAACCCTAACTCTTACACTAAACCTAACCCAGGGGTGTCAAACGTGCGGCCCAGGGGGTTTAGTCCGCCCGAGGATAAGTCTGCATTATTTTAAAAAAAGAATAAACGTTATTTTCTAAAAAATCTGCAGTTCCTATGTTGTCCACTAGAGGTGCTGTGTTTTAGTCAGTTCCTATGTTCTCCTAGACTCAAACTCAGTGCCTCTAGGACCTGGAGGCAGTTTGAAATGTTGGTTAGTCTGAGGAAACACCCGGAGCCGAGAGGTCAGTGATGCTGTGGTGAAAGCCAGCTACGTAGTTGTTAGCCAAATAGCATTAGCATCAAAGCCGTACTCAGAGGGGGATTTTGTCAAAAACTGCATGCTGAAGGCTGCTGAAATTGTGTGTCCTGAGAAGCGAAAAGCTTTTAAAACAGCTGCCACTTAAGATTTCAATTGTGTGTGGCCTCAATTTATGTGTTCAGAATTGCTTCCTAGATGTGGAAAATGGATTGTAAATTCATTCATTTCTAAATTTTGATGGGTTTGATGTATTTTAACATGTAGGGAAGTGTTTCCACAAAACTATTTGTTGACTAAATTTTTTAAAACTTGTACAATCATTGGCCCTCATGCACGAACATGTTCGTATTTTTATCCTAAATTTCTCCTACTTTTGTTCGTACGAAGCGTTCGTACGAACATGCCACGTCAGATTCAACAAACTCTTCTATCCTCAGGAAAAGTGTGTAAATGGCTGCGCAAATATGATGAATCCCACCTGTTCTATTCACCTGCGCGTGCACGCGGAGAGGTTATTTACATAATTCCCACCCCTCAAAACACCATATAAGGCTACGTTTCCTGCCTCAGAGGCAAAACGTGTTCGTTCATAAAATGACAGCGAAAAGTAAAAAGAAGAACTCTACCGGTGCAGAGATTGAAGTTCTGCTCTCTGAGGTCAAGAAAAGAAATTCTGTCCTTATTAGCAGCGTCACTCATGGGAGTAAATGACCAACTAAAGCCAAAGAATGTTTGTTTATAATAGATGTGGACCTTAAAATATACACACGTCCTGGTGGCCCACTGGGTAAAGCATTGCATCGCTTATCGGGACCTCGTGGGTTCGATTCCCACGAGGTATGACTATTTTTTCTTTCCTTCTTTCTTTAGATTATTTATTCATTCCAGATTAAAAAGACTTTATGCTTCATTTCTTGTTGTATTGTAAATAGTTTACTTGTGTTTTTTAAATCTGGAATGAATTAAAAGGAGAAAAAAAAACGTTGTCCCATGTGGGACTCGAACCCATAAGGTTCGGAACTGCGACGCAACATTCTACTCATTGAGCTATCTGACAGCTATGACTGTGACAGGAGGAGGTCAACCTAAAGTCTGCGTTACCGAAGTCTGCGTTACCGAGACAAATTAAACTTAAATTAATTCATAATTTAAGTTGGTTTCAGTTTGAGATCTTCATATTGATATTGTAGTGTTAGAAAACGGCATTGATAACAAATTGATTTTAATTTAAATACTTTAATCCGTTAGTCATTATTACATTTAAAATTATAATTCGACTTCAAACAGAACCTATTGTCAAAAACAATTGTGGTGCGTGACTTTTTTAAACTCTAAATATTTTCTAAATAACGAAATATGAAGTTATTAGTGGAGAAATTCCGTCTGGATGACAGCAGACTGACGCTCCTAAAATATACGACAGGTCCGGACCACTCGTAAATTTTGTTCGTATCTGAAAAAAATCGTAGGATACGAAAACATTGTTGAATGCCACAAATGATCCTAAATCACTCGTACGCACAGTTTAAGAACAAATCTGTGCGTACAAACGGTTTGTGCATGAGGGCCATTGTGATCAGTTTTTTTAATGTGTAATGCACTTAAATAAATGTTAAACTGAATAAAAGTGTAAAAGGACAATTAATTTAATGTAAAGATTTTTATAATTTATTTCTTCTTTGCACTAATACAAAGAAAAAAGTGGACTTACTGTTCGTTCTATGTAATTTTGGAATGAGTTTACTGGTCTGGCCCCCTTGAGATCAGATTAAGCTGTATGCGGCCCCCAGAGTTTGACACCCCTGCGGCCTAACCCATCAACGAAACTTATACTTATGGGGACCAGGCTTTGGTCCCCATAAGGAGCAGTTGGTTTTCATAATGTAGGATGTTTAGGAAATTTGGTCCCCACAATGTAACATTATACGGAACCACCCATACACACACATATGCACACGCATATCTGACACATACACACACAAATTAATATTTAACTAGTTTGTGTGTTTGTACAGCTTTTGGAGGAATGTTACTTCCAGGAAGTGGAGAAAATAAAAACCATTGGCAGCTCCTACATGGCAGCTTCAGGCCTCTCACCTAACCGACAGGTGAATCCTGCTGTGACATCACACTTCTATGTGATGTGCTCCTCTTTGACGGTGTGTGTGTGTTTGTGTGGCTTCAGGAGTGTGAGGACAGCTGGAATCACCTAAGTGAGTTGGTGCTGTTTGCTCTAGCCATGCAGGAAAGCTTGAAACACATCAACATTCAGACTGGAAATCAGTTCCAACTCAGAATTGGTAAGAAACACACACACACATGCACACACACATTTATAATGAGTGTTGCTGACCTACACACATGCAAACATTTATAATACACACTAATAATACATTCACATACTAAGCGCATGCACACATTTATACTATGCATGCACACATACACACATGTAAAATACATTTGTGATTCACACAAAATGCACTTTTAAAATATTTGTAAATATATTTTTAGACAAATATTTAGGTTTTAATTTTTTTTAAATTCCAGTTATTTTGAAGCGTTAGTGTTTTTCTTTACATTTTAAAAATGTCTACTTTAAGTAAAAAGTCTATTTTAAAAATGCTATACAGTACTTGTGTTACCTTTGTTTAAAGTGTGTCAAATTACTTTTCATGAACTATTGCCTAATTATCAGTACACATTTCAAATGATAATTTTTTGTACATTTAAAATATGATGTTATACTTGAAGGTTCAAGGTTCAAGGTTTTTTATTTTCATTCACATCACATGTGGTACATGAGGTCGAACAAACTGTACTCAAGGTCCCAGTTATACCCAAAAATAGCAAAAATATTAAGTGTAAAAAAGAAACAGAATGAAAGGATCTAAGATACATGGTAAATAATAATAATGTACTTGTACTAACTTGTACTTGTAAATAACTTGTACTCATAATTTTCATTCAACCTTTATTTAGGCAGGTTAATCCCATTGAGCCTCGAGGACTCATTTACAAGAGAGACCTGGCTACAAACAAAGAATGACAACAGCAACAGTAGATTTTCCTTGGACAATCAACAATAGACAATCATAAGAGAGGCAGACAGATTTTTTTAAACAAATTAAAACAAAGATGTCAAAGTAGCAAAACAGACAGATTATAAGGTAAATGTAGAAAATTGTAAAAGATCATTACTTAAAATGTCTAAATTTTTCAGTGTTTCAGTTGAAAGCAACATTTCCTTTTTATTACTTTCAAATTTTTTACAATAGTGAACTTATATATATTTTTTGCTTTAAATTACTGTTTTATTTCTTTAAAGGTTCAGTCTGCAGTTTTTGTAGAACGTAGCACTTAGGAAAATTTTCATCTGGGAAAGCATTCTGGTCCCTCCCCACTCAGAGCCATATATGGCTCTGCTCCCTCTTGCTGTCTGTGATGCTCCGCCTCCACTGCATGTCCTGCCAGCAGCTGCGAAGTTCTGTGATTATATGTTAATAAAACGTTCTAAAAAATGAAATAAAAACAGGGAGCGCTGGTCCAGCACACCAGAACACCATGAAATATGCAGAGCTGCGCGCAGCCACGTTGGACATGAGTTAAATTTGCTCGTGACAAATTCATTCATTTCCTCAATGTTTCTGTCATGACTCAGAGGAGGAGGAAGCGATCACTTGACATTTGGCAAAAAAACAAAAGAAAAGTCCAGATCAGGGATGAAGAAGGGGAATTTAATACATTTGTGTGACATACAAAACAGTTTTGCATCGCTTTGCAATTATTTCAACGAGAACCTGAGCGGCCGCTGCGGGCTGGGACGGGGTGGGTTAGGAGCGTGAGAAGTGAGAAGCTCTGTTTTTATTGGCTGGTTAAAAACTCTGTTTTTATTGGCTGGTTAACGGCGGGTCACTGTGGCTTTTTTAGAAATTCTTATTTACCACCTGGAGAAGCAAGGGGACTATAGTTTTTTTCAGAGATTACTTTGTCTAACATCAGTTGTCAGGAGATAGTGACAGAGTGAAGAAATATGTTAAAAATATATTTTTAGAAAACTTACAGACTGCACTACAGAAACTGCAGACTGCAGCTTTAATGATAAGCTAGTCTAAAGAGATGTGTTTTCAGGGCTGTCTTGAACAGAGAAAGGGAGGTGGTGTTTCGAAGGTCTGGCGGTAGAGCGTTCCAGAGGTGAGGGGCAGAGCAGGTGAAGGCCCTGCTCCCCATGGTGGAGAGGTGGGCAGAGGGTACATGGAGATGTAGCGAAGAGGAGGATCTGAGAGAGCGTGATGGGATGGAGATTTGTAGGAGGTCAGATAGATAAGGAGGGGCAAGGTTGTGGATAGCTTTGAACGTGAGAAGTAGAATTTTGAAGATGATGCGTGATTTAACCGGGAGCCAGTGGAGCTGCTGCAGGACAGGAGTGATGTGGTTATAGTAGGAGGTTTGAGTGATGACACGGGCAGCTGAGTTCTGGACCATCTGTAACTTGTGGAGAGATTTGTTGGGGAGGCCGTAGAGAAGGGAGTTGCAGTAATCGATACGGGAAGTCACAAGACTGTGCACCAGGATGGCTGTGGAGCGGGGTGTGAGAGAAGGACGGAGACGGTTAATATTACGGAGGTGGAAATAGGCAGACCGAGTAATATTGTTGATGTGTGAAGTGAAGGAGAGAGTGGTGTCGAGGATGACACCGAGGCTCTTGACCTGAGGGGAGGGGGATAGCAGAGAGTTGTTAAGGGGGACGAGAAGATGTTCTGATTTTGAAATAGTTTTTGGTACCGACAAGAATGATTTCTGTTTTGTTGCTGTTAGTTGAAGGAAATTGTTAGAAAACCAGTGATTTAGCTCATTGAGACAGTCGGTGAGGATGGAGGGTGGGTGGGTGGAGTTAGGTTTTGATGACAAGTAGAGCTGTGTCATCAGCATAACAGTGGAAATGGACGCTGTATTTGCGGAAGATCTAGAGGAAGGAGGTAAATGATGAAGAGGAGGGTTCCGACGACAGAGCCTTGGGGGACACCCGTGGAGACAGAGGAAGACTGGGAATGGAAGGATTTAAGCTGAATGAATTGAGTGCGATCAGTGAGATAGGAGTTGAACCAATCTAACGGGGTATAAACATGTATATTTTATAATTTAAATATGTTCGTTTTTGCAAACAAAATGATAAATCACTTTAATTTTGCTTCAAAAGTGATTTTGAACTTCAAGCCGTGTTTAATCATGGGAAATCCGATTACACATGAACGCACCATCTGTGACGTAGTATGAGGCAGAGCTCTGGGCTTGTCACAGTGCGTGGGTATGAGCAGCTCCACATGAAGGTAAGTCTGATACAGCATCAGACCTAAATTAGATCCTGTTGTTTCTTGTTCCATCACCCAAACTATTTTCTGCTTCCCAAAATGAAGACAAATAGCTCAAATCTTCACATAGATTGCTAAATTCGTCGGGTTTTAAATTGTCAGCTATTAAAGGCTACGTTCACACTGCAGGTCTTAATGATCAATTCCGTTTTTTTTTTAATTCGATCTTTTGGTGTGAACGTTCACACTACATTTTTAATGCGACCTGCATCAGACTCCAGTGTGAACGATCTACATTGCAGAAACGACCCGCATGCACAGAAGAAAACGTGTCTCAGAACGTGACACGCAGCACCCTGTGCTTGCGGAAGTAAACATGGACGTGACAGTTTTCAGTGTGTGTTCTGTAATTTTTAAGTTGTTGTCCAAATGATTAAAGGCAAAAGAAAACTGAGAAGAAAGCGAGCGAAATTCTTAGTGATGGCGATTTTTGGAGCTGTGGCTGCTACCTCTGTTCAGAGGGGTGTGTGGATGCGGAGTATACGGTGGCCGAGGAGCGCTGTTCAATTTGGAGTGCAGAGCGTTTTTTCTTTTGCAGCGCGTTTGCACCCCTCGGCCACCGTAGGAGTAGGAGCCAAGAGTGATGTCGGTCTCACGTCGGTGATGAAAAAGTCAGATGTAAGTCACATGAGCGTTCACACTGCAGTCGCTTTGAAAACATCAGATATATATCCGATTTAAAACCACATACTGAAACGGCCTGGGTCGGATTTGAAAACATCAGATTTGTCGCGTTCAGACTGTCATAAAAAAATCAGATATGGGTCAGATGGGGCAAAAAAATCGGATTTGGGTCGGATTTGCCTGCAGTGTGAACGTATCCAAAGAGACCATGCAGAGCCTTCTGCCTCATACTACGTCACAGATGGTGCGTTCGAGTGTAATCGGATTTCCCAAGATTAAACACGGCTTGAAGTTCAAAATCACTTTTAAAGCAAAATTAACGTGATTTATCAATTTGTTTGCAAAAACGAACATATTTAAATGATAAAATATATATATTTTGAGCAATTTGATGAATAGTAAAAAAATCATATCAGTGGACCTTTAAAGTAACATCCTGGACATTAGCAGCAGCTTGTCATCCTTAAGCTGATGGCCAAATGAGTTCCTGACAGTTGTTTAATGTAGCTCTCTTGTCCGTGTTTGTGCTTTTTAGATTGCATTATGTAAGAAATGATAATATCTAACTCCAGTCATGCATAGTCAGTAAAATGGGTTAATGTCTCCACCATCTTGTAATATATATGAAGACTTTTACTATTCACAACTAAAGTCCATTTATTGTACATGATATGCAGATTGTCCACACGTCTTGCTACTCTTTTGCCCTGTTGTAAAATGCATCACTAAAGCATAATAATACCATCACAATTAGGATTTAGCAAGTGACATTTGACTTGCTGAACCATTCATTACGAACGCATGTCACATTTTAATGACTGTGTTCCAAAATCTTTGGGTTTCCTGTGGTGAAATAAAAAGCATTCATCAGATTAATTTCCTTCGACAGTGATAATGGAAGTGGAGCAGTGTGATAGCTATTCCACGTTCACGTTTCATTCTTGTTTATTTGCTGAAGACTTGGGGGGATTGAGGAACGCGTGCAGTCATCAGCCAGTTTTCCATGCCGTGAAACTCCCACAGCAGGATGCTGCTCACTTCTGTATCAGGGTGACAACGCTGAGTTTTGAAACATTTCAGTGCAGGCTATTGCCGCAGAACCACTTTTCTGTAATGGACATCATTTAGCCGCTCCGTGCTGAGCAGCAATTTGTTGGTACAATTGGATATAGAGGGCCTTTGAGTATTTATCAGTTTGTTGATGACATGCACCAGGGAGAGACTGCATTACTGTACACGTTCAAGTGTTTGTTTTCCTCCCAAATGCCTGTTGTAACTGATGAGCACGTGCGATTTTGTAGGGAAAACAGCAAAAAAGTTGAAGCGATGACACACAGAGAGGATTTTAAAGTGCTTGAGAGGCGCTTTAACAGCCAGGCTGTGCATGTTTGTCGTAGGCCTGCAGTTAAAAGGGGTCCTGAATGGTGGAGTGATCGAGGCAGGCAGTGTAGGTAAATATTTAGCATTCCTCAGACCTTTGAGCTGCAGTGTCTGCGCGCATGTATGAACTTGTGTGCATTTTTAGGTAAAATTCATTCCTCGCGCAGATTTTTGTGAGGTAAACAAAAGAAAAGGCTTGTACTTGAATGATGCCTTTGACATTCCTGCCGATTTGTGCTCGAGTAAAGCGTCATTTCACTGTTCATGAAAATATGCTTTGACTGTCATTAGAGCAAAAAGAGCCGTGGTACTTCAAGGCAACTGTGTTTTTATCACAAAGCCTTGGATAGGCCAGACTGCTGCTCATAAAGACGGTCTCTTAATGGCTCACTGTGTTTGATCAGATCAAACAATAAAAGCCTTCCAGAAAAGTGCATGTTATGTCATGCTATCAGATTTAAAAAAAAATGTAGCAGTCTATTTTTGGAAAGTATCTGATAGTATGGCATCTCGTCAAAAGAAGGACACTTGTTTTATTACCAACAATTTAAGATGAAACAGAAACAATAAGATATTTGTTATTACTCAACAACCTGTACCAGAATGAAACGTCACTTCCGTTCTAAAGGCTGTAGATTTCTTGTTGTTGGCTTTTGTAACTAACTTGTGCATACGTCCTTTTCTAGTGGTTTTTATTTTATTTTTTATATAAGAATCATGACAAATGACTCCCTTAAATGAAACCGTCCTCAGACGTAACATTCCGGTAAGCATTTTGAAACCCTTTCTTGAGAGTGTGTTGCAGTTTTTCATTCAACGTTGCACAACTTTTAAAGCGGTCGTTGTTCAGCTTGCCACACGTCTGCATTAAAAAGGAAGCGAAACAGCAGTTAAACTGACTTTGTCTCAAGTTTCTATTCGTATTGTAGCTGACATTCACATTGCAACGTTTTACTGTCTTGACCTGCAACAAATCAACGTATGGCAGAGAAGGAGGGAAAGTCCAACTGCCTTACAGATTTTTTTTATGCAACTCTATGCCTGTGCAGACAAAAAAAAGTGAGCTCCCCATATGTGCCTGTCACTGTACTTGTTGCAGCACGACTCTGAGCGTACATTTCACTCAACTCGTGCTCAGGATGGGGAAGAGGAGAGGCTGTTTCCAGTCATCTTTTTGACTCTGTCTCTGCTAGGTTCCATTCATTCATTCAACCTTTATTTGGGCAGGTTAATCCCATTGAGCCTCGAGGACTCATTTACAAGAGAGACCTGGCTACAAACGAAGAATGATGACAACAGCAACAGTAGATTTTCCTTGGACAAGCAATTATTCCAGACACAATAGTCTTGAGTTGCACAACAATAATACGAAACACATCACTGACTGCAGTTTTTAACTCTAGTAAATGAACCCAGAAGTGTCTTACCTGAGTGTTTGCTGATTCCTCCTCCCTCCTTGTGTGTCAGATGTTTATCTCCCTCTGACCTTTGTAACACGTTGGCAACGCAGGCTGGTCAATTTACCAAAATGTCTTCATCTTCACCAAGAGAAGAACCTGAGAGAACAGCCGTCTTGCTGTCAGTGCTCGCCACCCTGTCTTAAGATAATGTTGAGTTTTACTTCCTTGAGGAACTAAATTGTTATGACACACCCCTCACACTGTGTCACAGTCTCTCTTTCTCCCTCTTTTTCTCACTACACTATTTCTTGTTTTCCTTAGAAATTCAAATTCTTCAAAACCTGTATTTCTCTCTCTGCGCTCACACACCAAACTTTATCACTCACTGCTGGATCTGACTGTCTCTCTGACTGTAATGCTGCTGACGTTGCACCTCTGCTTGTTCTGACAAGAGGAAACCTCAGGAAGAATTTGGCAATAGTCCTGCAATGCAGCCAGTTGAAAGGGGAGCGGCTTAACCCCTTATTGTGTGCACACCTATACAGGAATGCGGCTCTCATCAGTACTGCGTCCCTCCCCATGTGCCTCTTATTATCCAAGGCAGGACCAAAACAATGAGTGGCCACGAGTGTCTATACCGACACATAAAAGCTCAATTGTCTACTCAATTTGAATTGTGAAATTATCTAAAATTGGTAAAAAGAAAACTTTCCAAACACAACTAACAACAGTTGTTCACATACTTTTGCCTATTAATCTATAATGTTTTATACTTGCGGACGGTACATACATGCCATAAATGAGGTTTTGTTTTGCACCGTCATTTTTATCTGCATGTAAGAAATAAAAATAACTTGGAAGTAGCTGTTACTTACAATACCAAAGGAAGCAGTTTTAACTGCAAACATGTCTGCCAGCCTACTGCATTTTCTGCCGTACACGTCGCACCGCCCTATAAGTCACATCAGTTCAAGAGTGAATAATTCATCACATTTATTACGCGTCACCGCTGACAACCCGGAAATGTGTGTTGTGCCAAAAATTGATGGGCTGCCAAATGGCGGCCGCGGGAGCATGCACGAGAGGCTTTTTAACAAGATTAACGCTTCAAACAATTATTTGTTTGCTCAGAATTACAGTAAAGGTGTGTCTCAGTCTACCTTTTGCTTAATAAATGCACTTTGACGATCAAATCAGCTGCATTTCAAAACCTGATTCGCGGAAGAGGTGGGGAATTTAACAAGATAAACGCCTAAAAATAATAATTTATTTGCTCAAAATTATAATAAAGGTGTGTCTCAGTCTAACGTTTGCTTAATAAAAGGACTTTAATGGTCAAATCAGCTGCATTCGCTGCCTCGGTGCTCCAGGAGCGTGCAGAGGGAGGAAAAAAAGGAAGGACGAACGCTGCTTGTTTCTTCGAAATTAACAAGAAAAGCACCTAAAACAGTTATTTGTTTGCTCAAATTATAGTAAAAGTGTGTCTCAGTTGGATTTTTACGTAATAGATGCACTTTAATTTTCAAATTAGTTGCATTTCGTCGGGGCGGTGCAGCTGGTTTGACTTGCTCCAAGCAGAACGAAGGTGGGACTGTGGCAAGCCGACTGTGTCATTAATAGCTGGTGAACATTCTCAAGTCATCCAGGACATGGTAAATTCAAAAAAGTTCAAGGCCAAAACACTAAAGTAAAAAGTAAAGTATAATAAATAAAGTCCAGTTATTTTTGTCTTGAACCTTTTTGAATTTGTCATTATAGCCACGTTTACCTATTACATGATACAACGGCATGCCATACTGCTACTACTACTCTGTTGCCATCTAGTGGCTGAAAATGCTGAAAATGATACTGTTCGATTGGTTTTTCAGTCAGAATGAATTAAAACAGTCATATCTCAGCCACAAATTGGTTTATAAATATGGAGAAAATTTATAAATATGTCACTTTGGCCTATAAGTTGCAGGGCATGTAAATTACGCAAAAAAAGTGACTTATACAGTGAAAAATACGGTAATTCATCAGTCCCAGTGAAATCAGGAAGTGTCCCCTGCTTCTACAGTTATGTTTATTTATATACTCTGTCTGAATGACGACTAGATGTGTTGGAGGACTGTTTGCTGAAGCTCGGGCCATTCATAGAAAAACATCTTAAATGTTAATTGATGTCAGATGGTTTAAATGGCGCTCTCCAACCAGTGAGGAGTGTCTGGACAGGAATCAGCCCACCAGCGTGCCTCGGAGACCCCAGCACACCTGCTTCTTTGTTTGGCCTCCCCCTCAGTCCGTCTGTAAGAAATTAACTTGAGTAAAAGTTGTGGAGAAATCTGCAACTGCAAAATGAGGTAGTCGCCATAGCAACAGACAGGAAGTAGTGCTTAAGCGGTTTCCTGATGGCTTCCTCTTTATCGTATAATGACATCTCACAAGGAAACACTGGTGGGGAGAATTCAGCTGAACACACTTGGCAGTGCATGTGTTCATGAGCATGTGAAGGAGTTGCACAACGAACTCTTACTTGCTTCACCTCACCACTGTTTCGCAGCCTACGTACACAACTTCTTTGGTTAAAAGATAATAGGAGGGTCTTAAGTTTTGCCACTTATCTTTCATTAAAAGGTCTCGAGAATCATCGAATGACCAACCTCACTCACACATATGGTCACTCACACAACGGCAGTGTGTGATTACGAGATGACTAAGATAAACTCCATAACCACGGAGGTCAGAGAAGTGCACTTGACGATCTGGATCTGGAACCGGATGGTACTTTCTGCACGTTTGAATAGTTTCTACACTCTGCGTTTGAAAACCGGTCGTGAGAACAAATCAAAATGAACAAATGCAGCTGGATTATACCTTTCAAACAGTTCCCCCATAAGACCTCAGCATTAGACTTCTAGCCCGTTAGACTTTGGGAAGTTTTCTGGTATGATTACCTGTACTCGCCAAACAGTTTGTATTACATGTCTGGTGTGTACTGTTGCCTTGCAGTGAGAATCTCACAGATTCCACTCCTGGCTGGGGTCTTTCTGTGGAGAGTTTGCATATTGTCCATGTGCATGAGTGTTTTTTATTTATTTTTCCCAGGAACTTTAGTTTTCTCCCACACTCTGTAATTGACTACTCTAAATCATCATTAGGTGAGAGTGTGAATGATAGTCTGTTGTTTTTGTCTCTGTGACTCCATAACGGGCTGTCCACCTGTCTCGTTTGTCTCTGTGTCCCTGTGATGGACTGGAGACCTGTCCAGGGTGTCCGCCTTTCACCCAATGGCTGGTTGAGATCAGTTGTCTGCGACCTTAAACTTCAATACAGACGAGGTAAAGAAAAAGGATGGATGATGTGAAAACATGGATGACATCAAGACATATTTTTGGCAGTTGCTTTTATTCTTTAACAAAACAAATTAAAGTCAGAAGTCTTAATGTATTTGTATATTTGACAGCTTTTTTTTGCTATACAGGTGGTCCCCGACTTACGAGCGAGTTCCGTTCCTACGAATCGGTCGTAAGTCAAAAATTTGTATGTCGGAACCTGAAACACATGTCGTTTGTAAGTCCGGATTTTTGGTCATAAGTCGAAAAATGTATGCTAGCGCTGCACCGAACACCCGTTTTTCAACACAAACGTATATACCGTATTCACCGGAGGAAAATACGCCCCGTTGTTTAATACGCTTTGTCCAATTATTAACAATAAACGAGAAAAAAACGTAAACAATACGCGTTTAATACGCGTCATCACCACGCAACGCGTCAGCGCCTCTTTTGCCCTAATCAAGATGGCGGCGACAGAAACAAGCGAGTTCGAAGATCTTCACAAGGAAACACGGTAAAACAATTATTTCTTTGCGAGAAAAAATATGTTTCTTAGCTGACTTCATAGCAGACGTGCTTCTGAGCTTAACGAAATGTTCAAATCAGCTGGATTAAAAAAAAAAGTTTGCTGAATTTTAGGCAGGCGGTTCGGACCGGACGCTTTGTTTCTTTAAATTTAGCTAAATAAACGCTTAAAAATATATTTCTTAGCTGACTTTATAGAAGACGTGCTCCTGAGCTTAACGAAATGTTCAAATCAGCTGGATTTAAAAAAAAAGTTCGCCGAATTTTAGGCAGGCGGCTCGGACCGGACGCTTTGTTTCTTTAAATTTAGCTAAATAAACGCTTAAAAAATATATTTCTTACCTCACTATAGCAGACAGGCTCCTGAGCTGAACCAAATGTGAAATCAGCTGGATTTAAAAATCTGCGGTGTGGTTTATGAGTGGTATCTTGCAAACAAAAACAGCTACGGTACATCCACAGCAGGGAGCGGGCAGCGACAGAGTCAGTCCGACCAAAGGAGGCTTTTTTCAGACACATGAGCTGGAAACTTCTGGAAGTGGCCCCTCTTCCTCTTCACTCTCTGAGTTCTCTGCTGGCTGCTGCCTACAGCGCCCGTATAGCGGCCGAAACTGGTACTGCACCATTTTTGCCAAAAATGAAAAACGAAGAATCAGAGCGAAAAATGGGTCTAAAAATATGGGAAAAAATCCATAAATAATACTCTTCGGTGTTTAATACGCTGGACATTCAAATGAGCAAAAATACAGCATATAATACACCGGAGAATACTGGTTCATAAACATGCACATAACTTTGTTTGCAAATGGTTAGCTAACACATTCTCATCTAAAAACACATACCAGTGCTGTTTCTGTATACGTACAACTTTACTGTTCGTTAGTCCGTTCGTAAGTCCGGAACGTCGTAAGTCGGGGACCACCTGTAGTAAGAGTACAGTAATGCTTCTTTCAAACTTGTGACTCATATCAGGTGATAAATGTAAAAAGTGTTTTAGCTTGAATAAAAATATTAGCTTTTTGTAAGGGTCTAACTAAATTATTTTCTTCAAAAAAACATATTTAAATGTGTTATTTGAAAGCAAAATGGTATGACAACCAAAAATCTTGAACTTTTCCTGTATTTGTCACATTTTAGTTTCACCAAACCATAAAAAGCAAAGTAATTAACTTTTGGTTGTCCTTGAAGCCCACCAGTACCCCTTTGATAATCCGTTTGAGCTTTTTTCATCAGTAACTATATTTTGGAAAAATGTTTGATAAGCTTTACTGCCCAAATAATGATTGATACTGTTAAGTTAAAATCAAGTGAGAAAAAACAAACAAACAAAACAATGTTCATAACTCCAGTGATTTTTTTTAAACCCCTGTTATGTAGTTATTTACAAGTTTTTTTTTAAGGAGCCAAATCGAAAATATTATAAAACTCAATATTTAAGAAAAAATAAGATTTGTGAAGCTTTAGTACATTTGGTTACTCTTTGATGAAAACATATTTTTAAATGTTGCCTCAGATCATTTTTAACTAGAACAGTTCTTGATTTAAGTAGCTGGAGAGTGACGGTTGTTCAGTTTCTGGTGACATGAGCTTGAACATCCATCCATCCATTATCTTTATCTGCTTCTTCCTTTGCAATTGCGTACAAAAAGACTAAACAACAGCTGTTACCCACAAGCTATCAGATTGAACTCTCAATAAATAACACTACAACTGGCAATAACTAATTCAACCTCAATGTCACTACCTACCATACCATACCATACCATTTTATTTATAAAGCACTTTAAACAGGAACAAGTCCACACCAAAGTGCTGGACAAACAAACACGCAACAGGCAACACAGACAATGAAGTACAACACGAAAAACATAAAAACATTGCAGATCATAAATCAAACGATCCAATACAAATCAGCTGGCATTGAAAGCAATGGAGTAGTAGTGAGTTTTTAACCGGGATTTGAAAACCGAGAGGGAGGGGGCCTGTTTGATGAGCAGCGGTAACTCGTTCCAGAGTCTTGGGCCTGCTACAGAGAACGCCCTGTCACCCCTGCGCTTAAGGCGAGTTTCTGGAACTATTAAGAGTACCTGATCCTCTGACCTCAAAGCACGTGGAGGGACATATGGGTGTATCAGATCCGAGAGATAGGCGGGGGCGAGACTGTTCAGCGATTTGTAGACATACATGAGAATTTTGAATTGGATTCGAAGATGAACCGGTAGCCAGTGAAGGGAGGCCAAGACTGGTGTAATGTGCTCTCTTTTGCGTGTGCTGGTTAAAAATCGGGCAGCTGCGTTCTGAACCAGTTGTAATCGTGCAATGGTGGCTTGACTGACGCCAAACAGAAGTGAATTGCAGTAATCAAGCCTAGATGTAATGAATGCGTGAATCACTGTCTCCAGGTTGTTTTTGGATAATATGGGCTTCAGCTTAGACAGACGCCTCAGCTGGAAAAAACAGGATTTGACGATCATGTTTACATGACTGTTGAGTTTCATGGCAGGATCCATTATCACTCCCAGATTTGTGACTTTTTGTTTTTCGGACAGGGGTAGAGCAGACAGGTCAATGCAGTGGTTTGAGGTTGTGTCATTGGGAAGGAACAATATGGCTTCAGACTTCTTATCATTGAAGCTTAAGAAATTTAAAGCCATCCAGTCCCTGATGTCAGCCAGGCAGTCGAGCAGAGGTTGAATAGAGCCTGTACCATTTTGTCTTAGGGGGAAGTAAATTTGACAGTCATCAGCGTAGAAGTGGAAAGGTATATTGTGTTTCCGGAAAATAGCACCGAGTGGCAGCAGGTATAAGGAGAACAAGAGAGGACCCAGGATGGACCCCTGCGGAACCCCCCATTTAAGAGCTGCCACTGCAGAAGTAAAATCATTGATGGACACACAATAACATGTCACACAACCCATGTGGTATATGCTGATTATGTGCAGTATATACAGGTAGTCCCCGACTTACGAGCGCATCGACATACGAGGTTCCGGACTTACGAGCTGACTAACGAACAGTAAAGTTGTATAGAACATACAGAAAATACAGCATGGTATGTGTTTTTAGATGAAAGTGTGTTAGCTAACAGTTTGTAAACAGGTTTCTTAGCATGTTTATGAACTAGTATGTATGTTTGTGTTGAAAAACGAGTGTTTGTAGTAGCGCTAGCATAAATTTTCCGACTTACGACCAAAAATCCGGACTTACGAGCGACACGTGTTTCGTGTTCCGACATGAGATTTCATATACGAGTACCTCGCAGGAACGGAACTCGCTCGTAAGTCGGGGACTACCTGTATATATATATGTATAGATAGATAGATATATTACCTCAAAATACAAAGTATTTATTCTTTCAAATTCATCCTGCCGCACCGTTACATTCTACCATGTTGTTGCTCAATATGGGACTGTTTTGTGCACCCTCATTGCATGCTTTTTTATTTTCTTGTTGGTTTGTTCTTTGATTTTTTTTTAGCGAGTCAAATCAGTTCTTCTCATCCTAAGCATTTCATTGTACTGTTAATCCTGTGTTAACCTTGAATATGACAAATAAACACAACTTGACAACTTTTTGGGTCACAGGGGTCACTGGTGCCCACATCCAGCCATCGTGCGAGAGGTGTGGTACACCCAGGACGGGTCTCCAGTTCACAGTCACACACGGAGACAAACAACCATTCACTCTCTCACTCACACCTAGAGACAGTTTAGAGTTGCCAATCAGCCTAACATGCATGATTTTGGTCTGTGGGAGGAAACTGGAGTACTGGAGAAAACCCCCGTGTCGTATGCACAGAGAGAACATGCAAACTCCACCCAGAAAGGTCCTGGGCCGGGATTTGAACCGGAGACCTTCTCGCTGAGGGGCAACAGCTCTACCAACCGAGACACCGTGCCACACAGCTTGAATGTCCTTATGCAAATGTCTCACAAGTGATGGTAAAGTAGCTATTATTTTCATTAAAAATGAAATATTCCAGCTTTCTAAGGTGGACCTAAAAACTCTCATTCATTCATTCATTCATTCATTCATTCATTCATTCATTCATTCATTCACTACAGGTGCAGTAATAACGTGAAAAGCTTCATGCTTTTTTATATTGTATTTCTAAATTGTCCATAGGTGTGAGTGAAAGAGTGAATGGTTGTTTGTCTCTATGTGTCCCTGTGATGGACTGGAGACCTGTCCAGGGTGGCCCCGCCTCTTACACGTCACTGCTGGACACCAGTGACCCCATTGACCCGAAGAACAGGGTAAAGATAATGGATGGAAAACATCTCCTTCTAGTGGTTGAAAAAAGTAATAACGGTCACCAAGTTCATTCTCAATAATCAGGTAAAAATCCAACAATGTTCAGTCAGGTCATCTGGACGGTTTCTTTCTTTGCCGAGACGTTTCATCCTTTATCCAAAGGACATCCTAATGACAACAGTCCCTTACTCGTCCTTTTTGCAATTGGGTGATGCTTTTCAATAATATAATAATATTTGAATATTTGGGGACTGCCATGCAAATGCATGGCAGACACCTATTATTCTACACCTCAGAAGTGTGTCTACATTTCTATCTCTGTTAATGCGGCCCGAGCCACAATGTCTACCCCCACTAAAGTTATATCAAAACAACCGGCCTGGCTCCAGGAAGTGTGCTATGACTTTTATTGACATTCACAGTTACCATGGTGACATATTTTGCTAACAAAGTTGCCAAATTTCCCATAGGAAATGAATAGGAGAAAACTCTTCACAGAAACTGAGTAACGTATGGAGAGTATTGATTATTAATATTTATAATAATTCATATTAATATTTATTATTAACAATAATTTAATAATAAATAGGCAGTCCCCATCAAAGTTTCTCCAGGAACTTTCTAGTTGATTTTACACCTGATGTCCTTCCTGACACAGACCACCGAGCTACCACAGCCCTCTGCGTGGAGCAGAGAGCTGCCAGCTAGGGTGTCTGGGGGAGCAGATGGTGGGGGTTGAGGGTCTTGCTCAAGGGCCCACAGTGGGGCAAAGGCAGGTGTGGGTGCTTCACCTTTTCCACTCACATTTTGATATTGGTCTGGGGAGTTGAACCAGCGACCTCCTGATCACAGGTCCACCTTAACTTCTGCGCCTCCTCCTGTGTTTAGATGTTTTACATCTAAAATAACTAGTAGGATGCACTTAGAGCTGACCACATGTTACAGAGGTTTGGATTTTGTTTCTAGAGACTATTTTTTTAAGCACACTGTGTAGCAAATGACCAAATTTGTTAAAACCCTGAAAGCTGGAAGAGCTGAAACCAAAATTAGCTGAATCTTATTTACACCGACTGGCAGGTTTAAACCATCAACCAGCCTGTTTGTTAGATCATTACATTTTTAATTTTGCAGTTTCTCAGGGTGAAGATGTCTCTGTTGTTCAGTAAAACCTCTTTCCATCTTTGAGAGATCCCGATGCAATAAAACATCTTCTCTTTAAAAAAAATACAAGTAAACACAATCCTTGTGCAGAATACCACCCCCTCTGAGAGAATTACTTGAATTAAATGTTAATCATTCATCTTTAACCTAAAAGGACTTTATATAAACATTTAAAAAATACCCTCTAGTTGGGGCAAAGAGACTTGATCTACAGTGATGTTTTAGAGCTCACAAAAACGAACTACCAGTGAATATACAAATGTTCTTTGTCAAACGTATGAGTTGTTATAATCTTAAAGGAACAGAGATTTTTGTGAAACCAAGATATAGAACGAGTTTAAGGGGTTGGTCAACCTCAATCAAAGGAATTGTTCTTTGGAATACTTTGGAAACTGGTATTAAAAATGCAAAATCAATGACCATTTTTAAAAATATGATCAAAACAAATTTTTTGCAAAAATATAATTGATAAAAATATTGTGTAGTTTTCTTCTTTGAAACTCTCTTTCTTGGCTGTTTTCTTTTTTTCACTAGGAAACCTCTTAGATTGTTTTTGTTTTTTCTTTTTGTTTGTTTGTTTGTGTTGTTTGAACTACTGTTTTTTGGAAATAGGGGGCAGAAAAAATAAGATTTTTTCTTCTATCTGCATCCCTTCATTTTACTTTTATTCTGTACAGTCCCAAATGTGAGATTGTTATTGTGTTGTATTTAAAATGAATAAATTTAATTAAAAAAAAGTAAGGAATTAAAAAACTCAAGCATCAGTGGATGTTTTGGTGCTTTGTGACTCTGATGATCATTTCAACAATGAATAAAAATAAATTTTCAACATTAAAGCTCGGGTATGTAAGATTGTAATGTAGTCTGTAACTTTTCAAACAATATATTTTTAACATATTTCTTCACTCTGTCACTAGATTGATGTTAGAGAGGTAATCTCTGAAAAAACTAAAAAAAAATATTGTCCCCTTGCTTCTCCAGGTGGTAAATAAGCATTTCTAAAAAGAAAAAGTGACCCGCCATTTTCCAGCCAATAAAAACAAAGTTTGTAACCAGCCAATAAAAACCGAGCTTGAATTTGAATCAGCCAATAAAAACAGAGCTTGAATTCAAATTTCAACAGACCACAAGGGGGCAGAGCCATATATGGCTCTGAGGGGGAGGGATCAGAATGCTTTGCTTGTTGAAATTTTTTCTAAGTGCTGCTGTTCTACAGAAACTGCAGACTGAACCTTTAAAGGAAATAACGTTGTAGAATCAGTAGCTTCTCTTTATTTTGTAACTTGTCCAGGAACGCTCAGATCATTTAGTCTCAGCAGCAAAGTGTCTCACCTACTCTTTTTGAACAGTTTTGGATAAATGGTGTTATGTATTTATTGTCAGCACAACTTCTTTAAACCAGCTGAGCAGCTCTGCAGTTTGTCTGCTCATGTGCTGCAGGAAGTGATGAGCAGCGCCTGAATCGTCGGGGGACATCCCGAGGCCACGACGTGTGCTGAACAGGAGGAATTCTCATTTTTGCAGATTCTCCTCGACAAAACCATTAGAGCTTTTGTTCTCTGTTCGTGGAGTGCAGCACGGTGTCTGCACGGCTGCCAGCTCGTCTGCTTTTTCTTCCTGTATTGTTTAACCCAGGAATAAATGAGCAGCTGTATTTTTTAAAGAAGTGCACATTTAGAAATTTAAACAACTGTTAATGGTTTTTTTTTCCCAATACTTTGAGTTTGAAATTCTCATCTAACAAATAATGATATTAATGTGACTTAGCTGTCTAAATAAAGGTTCAATGAATTAAAATTAAAAGCATATCAAACTCAATATATGTACCATATTTTATGGCATATAGGTTGTATTTATTATGTATCACCGCTGACCCGTCGCGTTTAGTATACGTTTACTGTATTTAATGGTCAAAACAGCTTAATTTCACCTGGGCGGCACTGCACCATCCATTCATCCATCCATCCATCGCAGCCGAACCCGTTCAGCTGGTTCGGATGTTGTCAGTCCATACAATGGGCGTTATCAACTGTTATCATCCATTTGTAGCGGTGAATAGGTCACAATCTACCTCCAATGGTGGTGGGGGGGCTGGGTGGGCTAGGAGCGTGAGAAGCTCTGTTTTTATTGGCTGGTTAACAGCGGGTCACTGTGGCTTTTTAGAAATGCTTATTTACCACCTGGAGAAGCCAGGGGACTATAGTTTTTTTTCAGAGATTACTTTGTCTAACATCAGTCTGTCAGGATATAGTGACAGAGTGAAGAAATATGTTAAAAATATATTTTTTGAAAACTTACAGACTGCACTACAGAAACTGCAGACTGCAGCTTTAATAAATGCACTTCAATGGTCAAAACAGCTTTTTGCCTGGGCGGCGCCATCCATCTAGCCATCATGGCCGGAGAAGCTAACTCTTCAGCGTTCCTCCACCTGCACCAGCTGAGTGAAGTGAGCCTGCACGGGAGGACTTGCTGTTGCAGTTCTTAGAAATTTAAAGCATCAGTCAAAAATTACATTAGAAATATGGGAAAAAAAGCATATAAGTCACTTCACTTTTTTTAATTTCCCTTCTCTCTGTATGCTGTCAGTTTTGGCCAGGTCTCTCTTGCAAAAGAGATATTTTGATCTCAATGGGACAAACCTGGCTAAATAAAAGTTATTATTAATATTATTATTATTACTTCAGTGTATAAGTTGCAGGACTGACAAATCTATGCAAAAAACTGCGACTCATACGCCGGAAAATATTATGATCAGATTTTCTATCTTTAGCAGTTTTTTGGTTAAAACTGCACTATGTAACTTTGTAGTGCAGTCTGTAACTTTTTTAACAATATATTTTTAACATATTTCTTCACTCTGTCACTATCTACCGACAGACTGGTGTTAGACAAAGTAATCTCTGAAAAAAACTATAGTCCCCTTGCTTCTCTATCAGCATTTATAAAAACACTAAAAACACAGAGTGACCCGCCGTTAACCAGCCAATAAAAACAGAGTTTGTAACCAGCCAATAAAAACAGAGCTTGAATTTGAATCAGCCAATAAAAACAGAGCTTGAATTTGAATTTCAGCAGGGCCAGGGGGAGCAGAGCCATATATGGCTCTGAGGGGGAGGGATCAGAATGCTTTGCCTGTTGAAAATATTTCTAAGTTCTGTGCTCTACAGAAAGTTACACATAGCACCTTTAATGACAAAGCTCCAATTTACAGACAGAACAAAAATAAGCTTGCATAAACTTAACTGTATAAAATATTTAGACAACGAAGCAACCTGAAAAGTTGCACCGTTAAAGACTTCTTATTTATGTGAATTTGCTTCAAGGAAATCAAATGTTTTTGCATTTGTTGTAGCATACCAGCTACTTGAAACGTTTTTGTTCTTATAATAGTCAACAGACTACTGTATACCTGTTATTGTAAATCTTGTGCAATAATAACATAAGGTATTTACATAATTTTAAATTGCAAACTGCCCCCTCACTGATACCGTCAGCACATTTTCTAGATTTTCTGCTTCTCTGTTCATGGCTGGCACTTTTATTTTGAAACCTGCACTGTTTTCCAAAAGTGTATAAATATTTATATCTGTATTCTTTTGCTGTCACACTTTGATTTTGTTGCTTTTGTACTAAACAGTTTACATTGTAGCCTTCTCCCAGCATATCATTTCTAAGGAGGAAAAAAATAAAATAAAAATTGTGAACAAAATTATGTTTTACTCTAAGATTTAGTGATTGAAGGTCAAGTCAAAGTCAAAGTCAACTTTATTGTCAGAACTGCAATATGTACAGGACATACACAGGATTGAAATTGTGTTTCTCTCAGTCCCTCGGTGCAACAGTAACCATTTAAACACTAAAACACTGAAACATTTAATAAACATAAGCATAAAATAGTAAAAATGTAACACTGTCCTGAGTTTTTGCATAGTAGTATAAAAGTATGAAAATTTACACCAACACTAAAACTAAAACACTAAACATTTAATGAACATGAAGGTGTTTGTACAGGTGATACAATATTAAGTGATAGTAATATAACATTAAAATTCCTCCTCCAGCCGTGTGAGAAATAGTCTTTAGGACATGAGAGTTTTCTTCAGCAACCTGTCAGTTCATCTTGCAGGCTTGAAGCTCAGTGCACGGTGTGAGAATGTCAAGACCTTGATCAGAATTAGAAGTCAATGCAGATAAACTATTTATTAATATTCTGCCTCAACATATCCCTGGCAGTCATGTTTGTTATATTGAAGACTAGGAGCATTCATGAAGCAGTTACTGGTACTGTACTCCTGGTGGGAGTGGGAGGAGCAGGTGGGAGTGGGAGGAGCAGGTGCAAGTGAAGAGCAGGTGGGAGTGGGAGGAGCAGGTGAGAGTG